>NDGM010418897.1:0-26685 GCA_002564305.1 Octomys mimax | reverse complement strand
CATTCTCTTCCTCCTTTCCTTCCTTCCTTCCTTCCTCCCTCCCTCCCTCCCTTCCTTCTTTCCTTCCTTCCTTTCCTTCTTTCCTTCTTTCCTTCTTTCCCTCCTTCTCTTTTGCCTTCATTGTTGGGTAGTTTTGCTTTCTATGTGCGCTAGTCATTCTTCAGCAGAGGACCCATGTGAACCCTTTGGGAACCTATGACGCACTCTCTGTGCAGCTCTCCTCTTGGCAGTCCTCTGTCCTTTGCACTCTAGTGTGGGCCTCCCTGAGCCCTAGTGACATCTAAGCTCAGGAATTCTGCTGGGCTGAGCCTGGAGTTCTTCTCCCCGTAGAGCTGCCCATATGCTGTCTCCAGGTAGTAAGCCTGGATTGTTGTAAGGCTCACCTTGTTTCTTCCCCCCAGTGACCCCTGTCCTGTAATGCCCATTGCCCAATATTTAAAAAACATTATATAGTTTGGAGTTTTAGCTGTTGCTGGTGTTTGTACTCCATGTTGCCTGAAAGGGAATATTTCATCACTGATTTTAATTTTGAGAATAGGAATAAGCAGAAATGAAATGAATACAGTCCACCCAAACATGAACTTTTTCATTTATTTTGTATCATAAACCAAGATAAGAAGGAAAGTATCACTCTGATTTTTAGTGAAAAAAATACATTATTTAAAATGTGCTGTATTTTTCTACATATTGTTGCTCAAGAAACAAAAAAATCTGACACACATTATTATAACAATACAGAGCTGAAAGTAAATTATATCTAATTCTTACTGTCAGTTTTGTAAAAGCCACTAGCAAAAGGGAGCTAAAGTGAATGTTATGCAATAAGTCAGATTAGCATTCCTGAAACACATGATACTGAAATAGGGTCATACAATCCAACAGTAATGATGAGCTTAAACCAGATGCCTTCATTTGTGTGATTTGTGAATCACAAACTCAAGGTCTTTTTCAAATGTATTTTAGAATCATGTGATCACATGTTATATCCGTGCAGAAAAAACATAAACCACTCAAACAAAAACTATTATTGCCATTACCTTAGCTTATACAGTAAAGCCCCCGAGTTACTAAGGAGTTCTATTCTGGGAGAACATTCAAAAGTTGGATTCTTCTGTAAGTCTAACAAAGTGAGTCTTATACTACCTTGACACAAATATACAATGTGAAGTACAAAGAATAACAAAAACAAAAATAATGTACACTACTGTACTACACAGTAAGCACACAACAGCTACTTCTTGTTATTTTTATTATTATTTATTTTATTATTTTTTGGCGGAACTGGGGATTGAACTCAGGCAGGCCCTTGCACTTGCCAGGCAAGTGCTTATTCTACTGAGCTATCTCCCCGGCCCCAACAACAGCTACTTCTAATGTTCCTAATGCTACAACTTTTATGATCCCAAGTTTTTAAAATGAGAATGGGTGGTGTCATTCTCTAATAATTAGAGTTTTGGTCCAGTGACACCTTCTGGTACACACTATGCTCCATATATAAACACAGTACTAATGTGAGAGACCGAGTGTTAACTGACTGCAATATGACCACTGTGTTTCCCGTGTTGAGGAGGAAACAGCAGAGGAAGTCAAATTAGCAAATTACATACCTCCAAGGAACGCTCAAGGTAAACAGCAGCCAAATTAGCCTTGGAAATAAAACATAAGGAGGAATACAGTTTGTCACATCACTAAGTTTATTTTTAAGGAAACTTTTGATGTATTCAGTGAGACCAGCAGCTTGTCTCTGACATGAACTCTGTCATTTTTTTCCTCTCTCCATTACATCAAGGTCTCGTCCTGGTTCTGTGGCTTGTTTCATTCACCAGTGGCCTCCAGTTTGCCTCAGTCTTTTTGACTTTCTCTTTTTTGGAGTAGCAAATTCACCCTCAGACCATCACAGATTGCTCCCACAGGCAGAAGCCCTCTCCATGCCCAGAAATTATTCCTGTTCTTAAGTCATCCCTGCTTCTCTTTTCCATGTCCTTCCTCACCCCCAAAGGCTTTCTAGGTCACAGTCTGCTCATGATGAATTAAATGTCCTCCTTTGGAAATTATATTAAATTTAGAATAACCTCCAGTTTCCTTAACAGGGGACAGGGTCCCTCTTAGCTGATGATGTGTGGCCTGGGCTCTGAGCTATTTTTTCATGACTCTCCTAAGCAGCCTTACCCTGTGGCATCATATGGCACCCATGCCCTTCTTCCTGCATAATGCCACCTCATATTTGCTCTTTGCTCTCTGGAGTACCTTGTAAGGCCCATTGCTGGGACACTGTCACAAGTATCTTAGGCTGGTATTTATTCTTCTAAGTCTAGGAGGGCACATGGCTGACATGAAGGCATGAGCGGGGCTGGTTCCTTCTGAAGGCTACAAGGGGGAATCTGTTCCCTCCCTCTCTCCCAGATGCTGGTGACCCTTGGGCATTTCATGGCTTGTATATCTCTGCCTTCATTTCCACATGGTATCCTTGCATGTGTGCATATGCATGTGCCTCTGTCCACTTTCCCCTTTTTATAAGGACCCCATCTGTGTTGGATTAGGAACTGCCCTCTTTCAGTATGGCCCCATCTTCATTAACTGCTCCTTCAGCATTCTTGTTGCCCAGCAAAGTCTAATTGGAGGCATTTCAGATTAGCATACAATGTAGGTGGTACGTAGGCACCATTCAGTCCATAACAACTCTTTCTCTCTGTGGGAGTGGAAAGTTGGAAAGAACAGCGAGCGAGATGATATGACGCATATCAGCATATCAAAGGTCTGGAGAATCCAAATGAAGAAACTAGCATTTCCAAACATATTGGACCATAGTCCCCATTCAAATCTCACAATTTAAACCGGATGTAAACCAGATCTCTGTGAAACACACAGGGATGTTATGTTCTGTCCCTGCCTTGTGGATTTATAAGGCCATGGATATTTAATTGTGTTTTAAAAGACTGAAATGCAACCAAGAAACCGAAGCAGGGAGGAGGGAACTGCTAATGGAGCTATGCAAGTGGAGACTCCCCTGGCTCTTGAGGAAGGGTCACACATGTGGGTCTGCAAAGAGATAAGTCATTCTGTGGTGACCTGCTGCTTATAGGGTATGGACACCCAGGCTCTGCAGATGCCTGGCTCTATCTTTTTGAATTTGTGCTTCCAATACACAGCCAGGCAGCCCCCTGTGTTGTCTTTCTCTGTCACTGAAGCATTTTAACTGCTGCCCAGTAATAGCCTCTTATTGACTATGGGCACATGTAGTGGCCGTTCCTTTCAGACTCAATTCTAAGATCCTGTGGAAGAAATTCTATTTTAATAAAGTGAGAATTTAATTAAATAAATACACATTTAATTTCCTATGCTTAATAGCTTTCAAGACACAATCAGTCATTTACTCTAAAGTATTTCAGGCACTCATAGGGAGCTTATTAACCTCCAAATGCCACCATCTCAGCAGGGTTTGGCCTGAGAAAGATACTTTGCTGATAACAGTTAGCTCCACCACAGGGATCCACATCCTTACATGGTGTTAAAGGGATTCAGTGAGGCCTGTGTTCCCTTGCAGTAATAGAAAGTAGGGGAGGAGAAGACAATAATAATGAAGCTTCTGTCTTTCTCCATACAGCTAATACCTATGTGGTTGCCAATGATTCAGTCCAATATCAAGGTAAGTCACCCTGAGGCTTATTGGAAGCTCTGTTTCCTTCAGAGAACAGCAGACCATTCTGAGAGACTGTTGGTGCTTGGTTTACTGTGCAGAAGGATGAATTCAACCTGGCTTTGGGGTAGAGGGTTAATAATGCAGGGACTCTGGTGACCAAATAAAAGGTCCCTAAGAAGGTGACCGATAAGCCTCTGCTCTGTGCTTACTGTTGGTGGAGGTGCAGATGGAAAGGGCATACCTGGGTCTGAGGAAGACTTAGTCTACTGATTAGAATCTAGCCTCCACTGCTATCTATCTTGGTTTTGAAGGATTCTCAGGGAATTTAGTCCCAAGCATATCCAGTGATGTTTCCTGACCACTAAGATTGATTTTCTGTGATGCAAATTCTATGAAGAAAGGATTTATTTATTTATTTTTTTATTTATTTTTTTGTAGCCAGCTCAGCCCACCCTGAGGGTGGGGCTGGCATGGCATGTGGTGCCGGGGATCAAACCATGGTCCCTGAGCCTGCCTAAGCTTGCCTAAGCAGATGCTTTAGACTGCTGAGCTATCTTGCCAGCCCAAAAGGATAAATATTAAATGAGTGTCAGAATTGAGCTGGAGGGCACCTACTCCTCCAGTTCATGCATAAGAAATTTCAAAAGGAAGAAGAATTTGGGCAGAGTCCCAGAGCTGGAAGGGAAGGCCCTGACCAAAGGTGTTTCCATGTGAAGTGACATTTGTCACCAGGGCCAGACGTGCTCCATGGTAAGCAAGCATAGCTACTGGGCCTCCATCCAAGTCCTTCTGCCTGAGGCGCCGGGCGTGCAGGGGAAGGAGAAGCCAGAGACTTGCCGGATTCCTTGTGGTGGGGGAGGGCTGCCAGTGGAAGGGCAGGGTGTGGACTGATAAAAGCCAGACCCTGAGAGAGCAGGGCAGCTGTGAATGTTGGGCAGTTTCTGTGTCCTAATCGCATCCTTAGGTCTGTTTGTGGGCACTGCTGGGATAGGGGCCCACATCGCTCATCTCAGTGCTAGTTTTCACCTTTTACCATGAAAGTGAGTCCCCACTGCTCCCACCCAAAAACATTCCAAATTGCTTGCCCCACCGTCTCTGCTTTATGGCAGCCCATAGCAATTTTACATGGTAGAATGCAAAGAAGAGCCGACAGAACTGATGACAAACTAAGGGAAAAAAGACTTTCAGCCTAGCTTCCTCATGTCACTTGACATGAGAATAGGGAGATTATAGTAATATTAAATGTAGCAAGCACCCACTACATCCATGTTCTTTTCTAAGCACGCTATTAACTCATTTGTGTTTATAGAACCCCTGAAGAAGTGTAAGCATCTCTGCACTACCCAGAGGAAACTCTAACACAGGACAGTCAACCTCATTTCCAAATTGCATGTTGAAAAGCCAGGATTTGAATTTGGGGAGCCTGACAGCAGAGCGAGGGCACTTCTCCACTATACCAGCCCCATGTGCTGAGTTGCTGCGGGGCACCAGTGTGTGTGTCAGCCAAGAACCAGGCATGTTGCCTGTACACTCCCATAGCAATGAGTCCTAAAGGCGAGTCTGTCATTATTTAGATGGGGTTGGGCCAGGGTGACCCCTAGAAAAACAGGATAAGCCCACATTCCCTAGCCTGAGCACTGCCAAACCTAAATGTTTGCAGGACATACAGCCCTTTAACCAGGCCAAGCGCTGTTTTCAGATGCAGCCTCCTTGACATTCCCTAGGCTGACCTGAGGTCCAGGAGGAAGTCACTAAACCAAACCATCTGCCCTTTCTTAACAGCACTTATCTGCAGGCCTCCAGCTGCGCCTCCAGGCCATTCAGAATAACGTGAACCACCACAGCCTAAGGACGCTGCCCGGCTCGGGCCAGAGCAGTGCTGGCCTGGCAGCCCTCCGCAAGTGGCTGCAGTGCACCCAGTTCAAAATGGCCCAGGTGGAAATCCAGTCCTCAGAAGCAGCCTCTCAATTTTATCCTCTATGAGTGGACTCCTCGGCGCTCAGTGTCAACACTCTGGTTTAGCAATAATGGGTTTAAAAACAAAACAATTTGATCCAAGCAAGTTGGGGAACATATTGGTACTGAACATTCTCTTTCTAGTTTAGTAAAAGATGTGCAACGGCCGGACAGGGCCACAAATGAAGCTTTCTTGCTACACATATTTCTGATGACTCCTTGGGCTATCTGATTAAGTGTTTCCTTACATTATTTTTTAAAAACCAAATCATTTTTCTTTAACTAACTTCTATTTTTTTTAAGAAAAAAAAATAGACTGGTGGGTACTCACAGAAAAGTTGTATAAGTCCCCCTGTTGCTATTTTTGATGATAGAGAATAAATAGGGTTTTTGAAACCTTTGTAGTGTTTTTTCTTAAAATCCACTCTTGGCAATGCAATAAAAACCCGTCACCTAAGCCAGTGACGCCTGAGTGAAGCTTCTTGTCATTCTCCCGGGAAAAGTGACGGCTTGCGAGGAGCGTTACGAAGTGCACTTAGAAATCAGGTGGCTAGACTGTGCCGATTGTTCTCCTTGTTTTATAATGTCATTTTTCAAATCTGTCCAGTAAGTTTTATTATTTTTGAGACTAGTTTTTTAGCTCATTAGTTCTAGGCTGTACTTTCTTGTAAGCTTTATGATAACTACCTTAGTTTTATGAATAATAAATTTTATTCTTTTGTTAATATTTATGTACAATTCAGTTTATAACTATAGATTGCATACTGGACTGGATGGGTCCCTGCACTGACACCAAGCATGACACCTGGAGTTACGTTTCATGAAGCAGAATTTTAACAGTGTCAGAGCACCAAGACTTATCCACACTGATACCTAGAGTTCAACTGTACATTCCAAATGACATATCTCTTTATCCCTGTGATGCACTGACTAACAGAAGGCTTACTACACATTTAAGCTATATATTGACATGCTATTAAATACATTTTTTATTATCTTTGTGAGCCTGAGGTTTTTAAAAATCAGCTTATAGAGGTAGAGGTTAGCTCTTGAAAGCCATTTCTTCTGAAATGTTACAACTTCTAACTCCCTTTAAACTGCAGTTAGTAAAAAGAAAAGGCTTTCTTTTGGGTCCTTTGCTGAGGGAAATGCAAGATTTATTGAGGTCCATTCTCTCAGAAGGACTTTGAGGTCATGAGACCATTCTTTTGTTGTTGTTGTTCTATGTTGCTTATGAAGAACCATCCCTTTTCTTCCAGAAAGTTTAATAGATTCATGTTTCTCAGGGGAAAGAAGTCCTAGATTTTTAAGTGTCCCACAGGAATTCTAGTTAAGACAGGGTGGAAGATCTTTACTCTTCTGAAAACATCAAGCCCTGTGTTAAGAGTACAGAAGTGATCTTTCTTTGTGTTTTAGCAGTGCACTCTTCTGAAAGGCCTTCCTTCAGCCAGAACTGTCCTCTACCCCGGTCATGTTTTTTGGCTGACCTTCTGTGAACATTTTGTCTTGTATTACACTGAGTGGAACCTATATTTACCTCATTAGAAAATAGCAATGGCTTTGAGGATTGCAGCCCCAGCATTTGGAATGTAGTATGTGTTAATTAATATCTATTGGATTGAATGCATTCAATGGAGGGACAGATTTTTCTTGAGCTACACAGTGGATCAGCAAGGACTGAATTGCAACATTGTCTTGAGTGCCAGAATTCCTAGAGGGGAGCTCAGAAGTGGGCCGGAGGAAGGAGGCCCTGGCTGCTTTCCCTGGCAGAGGTCTTACTGACTTCTCCATCTGGGTTTAACCACAGACCTGGTGCTTGGCTAGTCCTGTACATGTACTGGCCCAGGCAGCCTGGGTCTTACTGGCCCCATCCTCCCATTAGACAAGATCCTAACTTATCCCCAGCTTCTTCTCCAACCCCATCTTCTTTGCCCAGTTCTTTGAACTTCTGCCTCAACTTCCCTTCGTAATTACATCTTCCTTGAGGGCTGGAGGTGAGCACTTAATGCAGATCTTTTGTTGGAGCCCCTGTTCACTGATTTCTGTCATCTGGACCTATTACCTTTACCCTAGTACCCACTGGGGTCCTTAGTCACACTCAGGCATATCTGTCTCCTTGTCCTTGAGATGTGTAACATTTTTCTGTAAGCCTGATGTCAGTGCTGTCCCCACTGCATGTGGCCACTTTACTGATAGAAAGTGTCCCCAGCCTGCATTTGCTACAGATTCCTGGTGTCCTCATCTTCTGTTGTTACCTTATGTCAGCTCTCCAGCAAGTTGGGCTTAGCCACTTAGAAAATAGAAACTAGGAAGAGAGGAGGCTTAATAGAGTTAACAGGACTGCCCCGAGCAGGCAGGAGGCATTGCCTTTCACCTAGGTCAAGGACCAGAAACTATGTTTCTATGATACAAGTGCATTCTACTACCTGTTTCTATAAAGCTTTACTGGAATCAGCCACATCCACCTTGTATATACTGTCTGTGGCTGCTTTTATGCGGCAGGGCAGAGTTGGAGGGCTGCAACTGAGATTGTGATTAAGAAAGCCTGAAATATTTACCATCTTTACAGAAAGTATGCTGCCCCTCAGCTGAGATGAAGGTCACCTAGGGGCACTGAGCTACAGCCCTTACACAGATGTACACACTCACACATGTGCACACGTGCGCACACACACACGTCCATGGTCTGGGAATTTTATTAGTGTTTCCTCATCTGTAAAATGGGGACAACAGCACTTTCTACCTCATAGGGTTGTTGAAAGACTGCCAAAAAAAAAAGAAACATGCAAAAAAGGGGAGGCAGGGCTGGTAATGGTACACATTCTATTATGTTTTTATCTTCATGTTAAAGCTTAGAGAGAGAAAGCCACTTGGCCAAGGTCACATAGCTTGTAAGGGGCAGAACCAGAACTGGACTCCAGGCTGTCTGACCTCCAATGACTGTGCTCCCAGATACTGCTCATGGTAGCTCCTGTTACCCTATACACAGCCCCAGGGGACAGCTGTGAAAGCAAGACAGAGGGAAGGGAGATCCCAACCTGGCCCAGGTATGGCCCACATCAATTATTGACTTGGGGAAAGGCCAAGGCATTGATGCAGTTTCACATCCCTCATGATATCCAAAACGTTCAGCATGTGAACAGAATATTCTGAAATGTTCTAGAGTGGAGTGGCCCAAATCTCCAAGTGCATAGGTTCCAGTCCAGTAACTTTTCATAATGGGCATGCCTCTTACTAGTTGGGTGACCTTGGACAAGTTATTAAACCTCTCTGGATCACTGTTTTTCCTTATCTGTAAAATGGAGCTACCTACCCATCTCTCTGGGGATGATAGAGGGCTCGCTCAGGCAGAGGACTCTGTTGACCTGGGAGAGCATACTGGGATCCATGGACTTCTGGGAAGACTGGTGCTACCTTATGAAGGCCACACGAGGGGACAGCTCACAGCTGCAGGCTTTTTTGGTTTTTCTTTCAACCAGTGCTTCAGAATCAAGACCTACCAAACCTATGGCAGCCAAAACACAGTCATTAGCTGAGAATCTCCAGTGTCCCTGTGTGTCATCTCTTTGCAAGTGTGCCATTCTGCCAGTCACCAGATGTTTCTAGCAAATCTCTTCTCTAGGAGTTTCATTCAGTGAGGCCACATGGATGCAGCAACTTCACCTTCATTTCCAAGTGACAGCAGGTCAAGCAAGATTGGACTGGATCAGAGATAATGAGTCATCACCAAGGCTGTCCCATGAGCTGGGATCTGGGACTAACTGGACGCTGATATCATTTATTATACCTCTTTAATCATGTTAATTTGCAAATGTGTATTTTGGATAAACTGAGTATTTTGACAAATTAAGAAGAACAGAGTAGTTGAACTCAGTGGAGTTTTATGAGCCCTTGGGGAGGTGGCTGAGGGATGATTAGTAAGAAGCTAGCCAGTTCCTTCAGTGCTAGCAGCAAGAGGTGAGCTTTTTAAGGGAATTTAAGAGAAACAGCAGCAGCCACTGTGTACTGAGTGTCTGCTCTTTGCGTATATCAGCTTCACTCATTAGCCCTTCCCCAATGTGAGACAGATGTTCTTATCTTCCCAGTTTTGCAGATGGGTCAGCAGAGGCCCAGAGGTTAAGTGCCTTATCCGAGGTCATGCAGCTGGCCATAGTGGCACTAGGAGTGGGAGACCTCTGGACTCCAAACCAGAGCCTCCCCACTCAGTACATGTTCTTTTCTCTTTCCTCTTGTTGGTTCCTGGCTCTTTTGTCTAAAGTGTGCTGGGAACATGGGGTAGAGAAATCTGAGGGCTTTTCTGAGGCAGCTCAATTGTATTGGCAACTCTGTTTATTGATTATCTGTCATCAGTTATGATTAAACCAGAGTTACTTCACCTGCAAAGGTGTTCTCCCCTCTACTGTGGGAATGAATTCATTTATATGAAAAAAATGATTACGTTTAGTTTCTCCCTTCCTTTAATAGTTTTATGTGAAAGAATAAACTTGTATGAATTGAAGAGTGTGATGATGAACTCTATTGGATTTGGGATCTATTAAGAGTTCACTCAGCCCTGAAGAGATTTGCTCTCCTGTATGATCATGTTTATGAGGGTTTACCACATGTCATATATTTTCACTATGTAATGTCATTCAAGCTTCATGATAGTGTAAGGTAGGTATTCCTATTATCAACCCTATATTACAGATGAAACTGAGGCACATAGAAATGAAATATCTACAAGATTCATTCAGTCAGAGATAGAGTAAAATTGGAATGTGAGTATGTCTCCCAAGTCCAAGTGCTACCTACATTAACTGGCAGTTATGTGCTTGGTAAAATCTTTTGCTACTCATCTGGCCAGCAAAGTAACTTAGAATCGCTTAAATCAGATCACTACTGGCAGCCTCCTGGCTGACTGACCACAGTACATTTTGTTTGGTGAGCTTGAATTTATAGTTTTTCTTTTGAATGTGATACCCACTGTAGAGCACATGGTCCTAGTTTAATTTAGTTCTTGCCAGTGGCCTGGCCTGCAGAGCAGAAGTAGCAGCCTCAGAGCATCTAAGCAGAAGTCCTATGGTGCCTGGGCCAGTTGACAGGCCTGGGACCGTCCCTCATGCTGCTGCTGGCCCCATGGATGGTGAGTCTGCTATGTGGTATACACTGACCTCCTGTTTCTGGGCTCAAGAAGGATTGGATTTACTTAGGGTTGCTTGGAGCCATCTCAGCCTCACAGGGACCCTCTTGTCCCTGGCATCACTCCTGCACCCAGCCTGCCACTGACTCTACCTCTGCACATAGTGATTATCAGCCCACCACCATCCTGGGTGGTTGCACTCAGGAAAGCTGAGGTCAGGTGGGTTGCCAGGGTAATCCTCTGTAATGCCAGCCATGCCCAATATACTACCCAGGATACTGGTGGGCACCAGGATTTGGTTGTTTTGGGAAGAATGAGCTGTTTTTTTTAACCATGCAGCCCAGACAGGGCCCTGTAGGGGAGAAGAGAAAGCCTCCTGGGGCTGCCTGCCAGACACCCTGATTTCTACTTCCTGAGCTGCCTACTTGGAAAAGAATCAGCAAGTAAACAAGCATGCAGGACAGAAGCACATTCCAGGTGAGGACAGCCACACTGCTAATGGAGGACTGTGAGTGTGGTGGGGCTAGGGAGACAGCAGGGTGTGGGCAACTTCCATAGTACAGGGGGCACTGGGGCAGGCTTTGCAGCCAGGCCTCCAGGGGAGGGGTTCTGGACTTCCTTGTAGCTCTGCTCATGGGCAAATTTCTTAATCTCACTGAGTAGCAGTTCCACCCACTGCAATGAGGTGACATTTCCTGTCCTATAAAGAGTTCAGGAAGGAATGCCTGATGGGGATTTAGCACTAGTCAGAATGGGGTGGGCCTCCTGGGAGCCCCACCTGCCCTCTGCACCTGGCTTTGCTGTGAGCACCTGGCATCCAAGCAGCCATTTAGCTTAAAATGCAGTGCCATGTGACGGCTGGTGTTTTGCTAAAATGAAGTCACAGCTTGCCTCGGGCATGTGGCTCTCACTCCTTGCAGGGTGGTGTTCCCATGCTGTTGTGCTCATGTGGCGCCCCCACTTCTGAGCCTGAATGAGTAACTGGGAAACCTCCTCCATATGTTGCGTTCTGTCGGCACTTGGACTTCAAGTGTGAGCACATTGTTGTGTCTGTGATGGGGTCATATTCTGAAAATAATAAATGGTATGCTTTTTATTCTCCAGGAAATCATGTGCCCCAGTCTGGTCCGTGGGCTGTGCCAGGCAAGAGGAAGCTAGGAAAGTTCTGGCCAAAACAGGTCACACAGGATGAGGGAGCAGAAAGCCCACTTCTCCTAGATGCTCGTGGATGGTTGGCAAAAGAAAAAGGGAGAAGTGTAGAGTAGGGCTGGGAGACAGGGCAGCATGTCTGAGCCTTCCCCCTTGAGGACATTATACAAGTGCCCAGGTGGAAATACACTGGGGAGCCCTGGGCGATGGTGTCACACAAACCTCCAAAAGTGTTCCCAGCCTTTTGCAGAGCTTGGAAGTCCCCAGGGATCTGCTGCTAAAAGAACAGGAAATTAGGCAGAGGCCACAGTCAAGAGGACAAGACTGCCACAGCTGGACATTTGCAGGGGGAGCAGTGGGGCTTACCAGTGACATCAGAAGGTCAGAAAGGCACAGGCATAGCCCACAGCCACCTGTCCAAGAAGCAGCCCATGCCAGCTCTTCTGCTGCAGAGACCTGAGAGGACCCCAAAGACACTGTGTGGCTGAGACCAGCTCCCTGTGCCAGACACAACAGATATACATAGGTGCTTCCTAGAGGGCAGCAGGTCCAGAGAAGACGCTGGAAGACAGAGCATCTGTCCACAGGAGCCTGAATCAACAGAAGGACACCAGTGAAGTGAGAAGGGTAAAAATGCCATCACCCTGCAAAGTTGTTTCTCCATTTCCCCCAGCCCCGACGCAGGGCACACCCAAGGAGGTGGGCGCTCCAACAGCTATATGAAATAAAATTTTATATTCCTTATTGTAGTACATTTGTAGCCCACAATTAATTCAACAAATATTTCCAGGTGTGTTTGGAGATTTGGCGATGAACTTGACTAAGAGCCGGAGAAGGCCTCTGTTCCCGCTCACCTTATATTCTAACAGGAAGAGAAAGGCAGCAAGTATGCACACAGACCAGCAATTACACTCAGTGGTGAGAAGTGCTGTGCTGAGCACAAACCAAGGTGACAGGATAGAGATGACAGGGATGGTCACAGATGGCCGCAAGGTGCTGATGCGGGGAAGTAGCCAGCTGCGGCTGGTCTCTGTCTCCATCTACAGATAAGGAAACTGAGGATCCAAGAGGGGAAGAGCCTTGCCAGAGTCACATGCTGTGTGATCTGTGTTAGATCTGGGAATCCCTGATGCAGCTCCCAGGGTGCAGGAAGCACCCCGGATCTCTTGTGCTTGGTCTGCTTCCAGAGGTTTGGGAGGGTAACTGGGCGGAGATGTGGCTGCAGTAGGCACTTGAATTCTGAGGGGCTGCCTGAGCTGGAAGGCTTGGGAACATGTAGCCACCCAGAGCTAGGAGTGAGCCACAGTTCTGCCACTCACAGCTTCTCTACCCTCAGTAACCCCTGAACATCTTCACACCTAGGTCCACTCTCTATAAAATAGGGATATCCTCCTACCTCCTAGGCTCTGAAAAGGAGTCAAAAAGTGAGGAAAGCTGGCCCAAAGGTCCCTTCGTCTCCACATTACTGTCACCCTCTCTGCACACGGTACAGCTGTGTTGCCAGCCTCAACCTGCTCTGTTTCCCTGTGCATTTCTAGGACACTGCCTGGGTCCCCAGTGCATGCCTAGGGTGGAGGTGGGCGGAGGGTCTCAGGGGCCAACAGCAGAAGGTAACGGGACAGAAACTGCCACAGGAGAGGGCACAGAGGGGTGCACCACCAAGCAGGCTGTCGGTGCTGCTTGGGGAAGAGGGTGTCGCTCAGTTGTGCACATGCAGGCGTGTGTTCTGCGTGCTCGGGGAAGGGAAGAGGCAGCCCCTCAGGGGCCTGACAGCACATGAGAGTGGCCCCGCAGAGACTGGAGGCAGAGGCGGCAAGCTGGCTGGGCAGCAGGGGCTGGAGCCCAGCAAGGGAAGGGGCTGGGGAGGATGGTAGGGTCCTGGGAAGCCAAGAATGGGCCCCAAGCAGCCAGTGCATGGGCTGGAGGGAGGTCAGGTGGACCAGAGCTGTGGAGTGGAGCTGGCGAAAGCCTGGGGCTGAGGGACTGGAAGTGGGCAGGTGGTGGGATTGGAGAGTGCACCGGAGACCAAGGCAGGGCCTACCAAACCAGAGAAGCCAGGAGCTCTGATGTCTCCACATGGGACCTTGGTGGGGGGATTTAAGCTCTGCACTCAGTGTGACACCTGGCAGGCAGCAGGTGTTCATATTTAGGAACAGACTGAATGAACAAATGATAGAGACCGGAAGCCGGAAGCCCAGGGACATCAGTTCAGGAGAGCTTGGGGAGAGGGAGAAGATGGGGCTTGAGGTTGGTCACTACCAGCAGGGTGGACACAGGAAGGTCTGGCAGCCTGGTACCTACCAGAATAGAGGTGCCTGGAGCCCAAGGTGCTGTTGGTGCACAGATGGAGACAGGGCACCTGCCACATGTAGTAGCGTTCCTCGGATTCTTTCTGAGAGCTGAGTGGCAGAGGTAGGGGTGCAGGAAGGCACTCAGTCCTGAGGACAGTGTGTGGGAGTGGTGGAGGTGGACGCAGGTGGTCCCGTGGTGGGGGTCACTAGCTGGCTGGTATGGATGTGCCAAGGTGAGCTGCCCTCACCTGCGACTCAGGGCCTGGGCTCTCGCAGGGCCAGACAGGACAGGGGTGGGCAGGACAGGACCACCTTCTGTGCCGCAGCACAGCCCAGAGGGGTGTAGGCACGGCATCTGGGACGAGGGAAGAAGAGCAACCCTGCCAGTGTCGCCAGTGAGGGCCAGGCAGGACTCCACCAGGGCTCTGGGTGCCAGGCAGGATGCCCTGTGTGTCCTGCTGCCTCTCACATCTTGTCAGTGGCCACAGGACCACAGAGCAGGACTTGGGGCTGTCAGACAGTGGAGCAGTGTGCTGTTGGTCACCTGGAACTGGAACAAGTGGCCAAAGGCCCAGAGAGAGGTAGAAGAAAAAAGTGTCACATAGGGGAGGTCTGGTGCCATGTCTGTGTGATAGCTCCAGGTGTGTAGGGGGGACACCCTGCAGCCCTTCCACGCAGGCAGCTCACAGAGTCCTCGGGAGTGGGAAGGACACTACTGAGAAGAAAGCCTCAGGGCTTGGGAAGCAACATCCACACATCCCCTCACCACTCTGAGGCCAGTGCCTGCCTTGAACTGATCCTCCCCACCTCTGCCACGTGATGAGACTTGGGACACTTTAGGGACACTGGGGCCCCGCTCTGGGCAGGACCCTCATATTCAGCTGTCACAGAGCCCATTCAGAAGCCGTGGGGGAACCTGGGTAGGGTATGTGGGGTCAGTAGTACCCCCTGTGGGGAGGCAGTCCGGCTTAGTGAACAGAAGCCATTGCTGCGCCCAGTCCCGTTCCTGTTTGCTAGTCTCTGCCTGACCTTGGCCACTGCACCCAGCTCTCCAGTCTATTCCTTGGCCCTGAAGATGGGGGTCCCAACGCTGCGACACATCTGTTCTCCCTCCCTGCCTACAGCCCTCCCAGCCCACTCAAGAGGACCTGCTTCCCCTAGGAGTGCTGGGAGCACTGGGAAGTGCAGTTGCCCTGGTGAGGCTGGCCTGGTGGTGCAGCATGCGCTCCCACAGTGGCTCCTGCTCCACTCCCTCCGGGGTGCCTGCGAGCCCTGTGCTCTTGGAGTCTTCTGCCTCAGTGTGCAGGGCAGGCCATGATGCTGATAAGGGGACTTGCAGACAGAGACAAACATAGGAGAAGACTGACACAGGCCACCTCCATTTGTGCCACCAGGGTGGCCCACTGATTTCTGCTCCATGGGTTCCCGTGAGTATCTATCACTGGCTTCTGTCAATTGCCTGGGACTTTTCCTTTTTTAGCATCTTGGGTTCATGAGGACCTCCCGGGCCCAGGCACTCTAGGAAGTTGGTCAGCCTATTCTGTTTTGTCCAGGATCAAGGTGGTATCGGACAGGAGGGATGAGGGACCGGACTGATCTTAGAAATCTCCATAAATACCAACCTTGGGTGACAGAGTGAGAATGCATGTTAGGTCTCCAGCCCTCCCCAGGCAGGACCTTCATGCAATGTGCTTTGCCCTCCCACCTCCCCTCCCCCTGCCACCCTGCGCCTACCACACATGACAATGGACAGCATCCTTTTAAGTATATTTTTATTGAAAATAAAAAAGTCATGGTGCTTCTTTCTTCATACAGCATATAGCGCAACCCCCAAGGCTGCCCGTCCTGCCTCCTGTACAGAAGTCTCAGCATGAAATCGACATTAATGGCTCATTGGTGGACAAGATGGCATAGGCAGATGTTTGTCCATTGAGACAGATTGCCTAGGGACAAGAGCCCTTGTCCCCATACACATGGCACATCGCTAAGAAGGCAGAGTCCAGGGTATTTACATTCATGCATCACGTCTCACGCTACCTCGGCTGTGGAGTCATACTTTGTACAGATGCAGAGAGTACAGTAATTATATATACAGATATTTCTTTAAATATATAACTATATAATATATATGTTTATATTTTTATACCTATTCATCTTTCTTCCAAAACTTCCCCAAAAGCCTCTTCACAACACCTGCTAACTCTGGGAACTCCCAAATGTCACTGAGTTCCAAAGTGGGGTCACCTACCAGACAGGCGAGAAACATCTGAGAAAGTGCAGGGCCAGAATGCGCATCTCATTCTCGACCACAGATCAGTCTGGGAAGGGGTCTGGGTCGAGGGGCTGCAGATTCACTTGACACAAAAGCTCCAAGCTCACATACCAGGCTGCAGCAGGTTGCCATGTGCATCAGTTGCCCAAGTGACAGCCTGGTAGCCTCCCCTGCTGCCTATATGTCCTCTGAATACCTGTCCTGAATTTGGGGGCTTTGTTCTCAGGTGAACATTCTTTAAAAGAATGTGACTCTTTCCTGGTTTTCCTTAACTGGCTGCGAAGGGACAGTACAAGCTGGATGGAGGGGAACATACGTGTGAACTGGAGTCCTAGGTGTCCCGAGGGCCAGCATGATGGAAGCGCCACAGGTTCCTGCAGCCTAACTGCAAAATCTGGGCTTACTATGTTTAAGTTATAGTCAGGACAGTGGTACCCAGTGGGCATGGATATTCGGCCATTCCCGGCCTTTCTAGGTTGCCCTAGCTCACCCCTCAGCCCGTAGCCTCCAGCCAAAGACACCCTCTGGCCACTCTGGACTGGCCCAGAGTGCCTGCTTTTTTGTCCATGAAGCCCAAGGCACGGTGTGCTTAGGGCCAGATTCCTGCTCACCTGCCCAGGTATGTGCTCAGGGGGAGGGCTCAGGGGGGACCAGGAAACTGTGGGCAGCAGGGCACAGTGCCCTGCAGTGGGCTCTGCCAGGCTTCTCTCTCTGGCTCTGAACTTGAAGTCCCTCCTCTGGCCTGCCTGCCACCTGACTCTGCATCCTAACAGTACTGCCAAGCGTTCACCAGGCAGGGGCTTCCGGCAGCACCATGACGATGCCTAGGCATGCCAGGAGAGTGAAATTCAAATGAGTCCTCAAGCTGAAGGAGGAGAAGGGGAAGAAAGACAAAAGCCTCTGTGGGAGGGCATATCCTGGGCCTGACCTCAGTGTGCACATACTGGCCAGGAGAAGGACAGTGACAGACAGCTCTGGGCACAGGGCACTGGGACAGTGGACATTTTGGTCAAGTGGGGACCAGTTTTCATGTCTCTCCACCTCACCCGGACTGGAGGGTCTTACCGCAACCCAAATACCTGCCAGAGAAGTACAGTGGTGGTGGAGGGGCAGACGAGGTCCAGCCAGCTAAGGCCACCGGCCGTAACTGTCATGTGTGCCTGGTTCCTTCTGAGCAGGTATGTGAGGGTGGTGGGGGAACCACAGGGTCAGGAATGTCCTCCTAACTTGCCAAAGGAGGTGAGTTCACAAGGTCACTGCCTCCACAGACCTAGCAATGTATCACCCTGGGAGGTGGCCACCTGCGAAACTGGTAGGTAGGCAGAGGTGACCAAGTCTGGAGGCTCCTGCCCTTCACCTCCGCCTTCCACACTTGCACGTCTAGAGCGCTGGACCACAGGACTCAGGAAGAAAACTCCTTCAGGGGCTCTCAGAAGAGGCTCTAGGTGCCACTGCCAGGCCTCAGGAGGACAGTCCCAGAGAGGGGGCCCCAGGCCAGCACTGGCCTAGCTTAGAATGCCCAGTGGGCTTGGCACAAGGGTCGACCTCTGCCCAACGAGGCAGGGCCTGGCTCACATGAACATGGGGCTCCTACAGCTATGTGTACTGCTGTCTGAGAACAGATGCAGGGGCCTTGGCCTTTCCAGGGTCACTTAGCCTCAGTTTCTGTGACACAACACTGCATGTAAATGTGCCCCATGTCTGTCTGCTCATGAGAGTTCTTGGGCTGGGCTTGTGACAAGCAGGTGGGAGCCACGACCATGGTGTGAGTAGGAACTGGAGGGTGGACACAGGCCCTGAAGACTGAGGACAGTTACAAAAGAGGGATGGACAGCTGTGTGGGAAGCACCTTTGAAAGGGGACATCTATCTCGTGGCTGTGTCGATGGCTTCTGTTGGGATGTCCACAGAGAAGCAGGCCACTTCCTGGAGGAGGAAAGGTCTTCAAGCCAGAGAGTGGCCTCATTAGCCTTCCTTTAGCTAAAAGGGGGGTGCCTCCCTGCCCCCCACAGGCAGACAGACCTGCTGCCTGTCGGAGCCTGTGCTTTAGACAGCAGGTGGGGAACAGTCAGTGGACCAAACACAAGACAAGGAGCAGGATGTGGAGAGCCCGGGGCGGTGATGCTGCCCCGGGTGCTGCATGCAGGGGACCTGGCTCGGCCCAGTGTCTGCGCTGCCCCCACCCATTGGCCAACTGGGCTGGCCTGGGAAGAGGCCGGTTTCTCCTTCAGGAGGCTTGAGGCCTACAAGGCAATGAAGTCCCGGCCAAGCCAGGGTCAGCTTCCCATGTCCACTAGTGCCACCAGGGTGTCCCTCTGGCCAGTGGGTCTAGGGCCTGCAGACTCACACCACCGCGTTGCTCACATCCACCCCTTTGTTGCTCTGTGAGGAGCTCATAGGATACTCAGCAACGCTGGTGCCATTTTCATCTTTTCGCAGGGGTTTCCTGGAAGGGAGGGAGACAGAAGGGCAGCAGGGAACATCATCAGTTGCCAGTGACTATGGAGTGTGTGACCCGCCCAGCCAGCTGAGTCCCAGAATGAAACCCAGTCAGCTTGGTGCCGTGTTAGCTGCTGAGCTTTGTGTTCAGTCAGAAGCTGAATGTGGTCTCAACTAGGATGACCACAAAATTTAGTATGCAAACCAGACAGAGTTGAGAGGGTAGCTACTGACAATGGAGCAGGGACAACAGGCCTAAATTGGAACCGTTCCACACAGACCAGAAAGAATGGCCAGCCCCATAGGCTCAAGCTTTCATGGGTCTCTCTGAGTGTAAGGAGACAGAAATGAAGATGAATATGTGAGGGTAAGGACAATTAGCAGAAGAGAGGCACTGGTGGTGGGATTTTGTACTCTCACCTCTGCATGATCAAAGGCGAATGGAAAACATGATGGAGATGTGGTGATGGTGACCATAGTGACAGTGATGGTGGAGTGGTGGTAATGAGGGAGGAGGAGGTCCTTACAAAGGTGGTGATGGCAGAAGGGCTGCAGGTGGTGGTGACGGCTGTCGTGACATCATGGTAGAGGAGGTAGTGATGATAGTGATGGCAGGGTAATGGCAATGGTAATGATGGTGGTGGTTGTGGTGGGCAGGCTGGTGGCAGCAGTGACAGTGAGTTGTGATGATGATGGTGACAGATGCTTAAATTAAATTTGCCAGTACACATCAGCTGGCCTTCCCACTGGCCACTCACTCTGAACCCCAAGGGCCACTCCTTCTAGACTTACAAGGGACTAGGAGGCTGGAAGGAAGGCTTAGAAAAGGCTCTTGCTGGTGTGCTAATGTTCTGAAATCTCACTGCCATCACCTGTGCTGGATGGACTCATTCAGATAGGCTCTGGCCTTCACCCTGAGTGTCGGCATCCTCCTGATTGGGGCTGTACATATTGTGTGTCCCGACTCCATGCCACAATACTGCTGTCTCTTGGATGGATCTGACCTGATAGGGCCATACCACAGGCCCCATTTTAATGCCATCAGTTGGCTGGAGTGAGCTTTAGTTGGCCCTTGCTTAGTGTTGTCCAAGTTACAGGCAATCAGGCTCAGCCAGGGTGGCGGTTCCTAGGAGGGTGAGGTCAAGCCCTCACTTCCTCCCCTGGTGCCTCACGCCTTGGACAAAGCGCTCTGGTTCAGAGAGTTCCTTGTCCCATCTCCCAGTGCCCTGGAGAAGTTAGGGTGGAGTTAGGAGTCATTTCATGGGAAACTGAGGCTAGGAAGGCTATGCCTTGCTGAGGAGCTCCAGTTGGATGGTGGAAGGGCCTGGTCCACTGCTCACTACTTCTGTCCCATCTAGACGTCTTCCCAGTCAGCCCACATTGCCCCCAAAGCAAGTTTTATGGTCCCCCTGGGTGAAGCAAACCTTCCTCCACCCTCCTCTTTGCAGGCCCGAAGTCCTGCAGTCTCCCAAGAAGCCTGTCTCATTCAGCTTTGCCCCAACATGCCCACACCACAGCACCCCAGACCCCAAGATGGAGCTACCACAGCTATCTGCACACTGTGAGGGATGGATCCCCAGAAGCCAATGTGGCCTGTTCTCCGGATCCAAGTTTTCCACTATCGTGCCCCTTGGGCTGCAGCCTGAAGCTGCCCACAAAACTTTCTGGGCTTTGGTGGTGCCCAGTAGATTCTCCTTAGAGCAGCACAGTCTCTATCTGCCTCTGGGAGCCATCCCATCACCAGCCACAGCCTTTAAGGGTGACACTGTGGCAGCACTGAGGCAGATGTCACAGCTCAGTGAATAGGGCGCCACCACTTTCTGGCTGTGTGACCTTGGGCAAACAATACAACCTCTCCCCACCTCAGTTTCCTTGTCTATAAAATGGTGTAATAATGTCCACTTCAGAAGGTCGTTGCGAGGATTAACCATGTTAGCACACCCCAAGCACTTAGGTAAGTGCGTGGTACGCAGTAAGTGCTTGTAAGTATTTGTTAGTGCTCAGCATTGCTGTTGGGAAGGTGTCAGTGGGGGTCACTCTGCTGGCCTGAAGCGGCAGCCAGCACTGCAGAGACCTCCTACCTATCGTGTGCCCCCTGGGGCTCCAGAAGGGGTAGAGCAAGACTCTAGGACCCAGCCTGCCCGGGCTCCGTGGGCAAAGCTGGCCCTGCCAAGCCAGGACAGGTACCTCCACCCTGCCCAGGCAGAGGTGGCACCGAGGGCCCCTAAATGGCATGGTTCCTGAAACCAAGAGAAAGGTGGGTGAGCCAGGACCCCTGCTGCAGGAAAGAGGGTTCACTGTCCTGCAGGCCTTTTGTCCCTACTGCCAGGCCTGTGGCAGGCAGTGGGCACTCTGTGCTCTGACAGCATGTACCTACAATCTCAAGCGGCCATTGCACACTCTGGGCCCCCAGCAGCACTACCGGGCTGTACTCTTGGGCCCACCGACAATGATGGGAACTGTCCAGGCTCAGCTGTGCTGTGCTGGGGACCACAGTCAAATGCAGTTCAGAGCAGCCTTGAAGGCGGTCCACTCTTCTGTCTCTAACAGCCCAAGGTTTACTTTCAATGCAGTGAACAATACAGGTCCTACCTCCCCTCTCCTGAGGGCACTCATCTTTCTCACTTTATGTGTATGTGTATGCATAAACACACACATACATGTGTGTGCATGCCCATCATGAAACTCCTCCACAGCCTTCAGGCTTCCCCAATTTCTGAGCCACCACAGCATCGCTGTGAGAAGCAGCAGCCCCAGTTCCAACCCTGCCAGGACCGGGGTGATATAGGAGTGTCACTTGGAGTTCAGCGTAGCCAAGGGTCTCGGGTGGCTCCTGGGCTCACCTCTGTTGGTCCCTGTGCCCAGCAGCGTCCCAGGATCTGGGTGTGCTGAGGGGAGTGGCCGAGGGCATGGCGTAGCTGGCTGAGTATGTTCGCCCTCTCCGAGGCTGTGACTCTTCCTCTGCCCGTGAGCACCACTCCACAGCCTGAGGCCAGCTACGCCACAGCCCTTCCCATCCTGGATGCTGGAGACAGGATTGCAGGACCACAGAGTCCTGGACAGGATATCTCCAAGCTGGCTAGGCTTGGTGACTGTGCTCCCAGCCCCCAAGATGCCAGAAGGACCTGTGGGACTAGGGATCCTTCGTTGAAGGGACTGTGGGAAGAGATGGCACCCATGTCACCAGGCTGTGAGTGTCTGTCTCTCTGGGGTTCCACAGACAAATACTCTTTGGGAGTCTCTTCTGGAGTAAGGAAACATGTGGGAGGAGGTAACCTTAATTAAGATGAGCTCTGTCAGGGCCACCACACAGCAGAACAGGAGGGGACCTGGAGCCACATAAGGGCATGCCCTTAGTACCAGTCCCAGGCCTAAAATGTCTCTTTAGCCACAAAAGCTCACAGCAATGGCAGGAAGCCTAGAACCTTCACCCCTCTAAAGGCAGGAATCCCAGAGGAGCTGGCCATGCCAAGGGGCCCTGTCCTGTGCTCCTGGACACTCAGTGGGACCTGGGCTCCTCTGCTAAGGGCTGCTGAGGTGAGGGTAAGTCCCATACTCTGAACCAATCTATCCCATCCTGGACACTGTGCCACCTGGTCCTGGCACCACCTGGCTGACACAAGTGGCTCTAGCTCCAGAGTCCTAGGGGTTCAGCTCACTTATGTGCACTAAAATGGCCTGAATGGCCCAAGAATGCCAGCCTCACCCCAACACCATGTAGCATCAGGCCACATGTGAGTAAAGACTGTAATGAATCACAAGAACCATGAATGATGGCAAAGATGAGATCTCAAGGAGAGAAGGAAGGCGCCTGCTCAGGGCTGGCAGGTGAGCCAGGCCGGAAAGGAGCCTTCCCTGTAGGGAACAGGCCAGGTGCTGTGACTAAGGCCCTTGGGGTAGAACAAGAGAGAGTGGTAGAGAAAGATCAGGGAGCAAGAGGGAGAGAGGGACAGGAACCAGGCCGTGCCAGGCAGTGTGAGGTGCTCCCAGCAGGTAGGGGTGGGGGTCACATCTGAGGAATCCTGTCCACTGCTCACCCATGACCTTGACCCAGCATTACAGAGAGATGGGCTGCAGGGGGAGGAACTTGTTGGGAACTAAAGCAAAAGGCCCCAAGAAATAGAGACTTGTTTGGGTTTTGCATCAGCCAACACCGAACCTGTCCTCAGTCTGCAGCCTCAAGTCGCTGACACAGCATGGTGGCAAGGCTCCTGGCCTCACTGCATCCAGGGCCAGGCAGATGAAGCAGGCTGGTGTCTGCTGCCACCAGGATGGGATTTCACTGCCCATTGCTGAGGGAGCTCTCTTGCAGGAGAGCCAACAGGTGCCCACAGGCATCTCAGGACACCTCATGTCCTGCTCCTCCTTGCCTCACCTGAGCTCTGCTGAAGTAAGGATTATGGCGATGATGGTGACAAACACCATGGCATCTGGAACACAGAAACGCGTGTGCTCACCAGGGAAAAGTCAATCTCCAGGAACCTGGCAGACGGCAGAGTGGGCCAGAGTCATGGGATGGAGTCCTGAAGCCACAACAAAGAGCAAAAGCCAGCTTCCCCAAAGCTGCCACGGTCCCAAGTGACCTTGCTCAGATGGCCTGAGCAGCCCAGGCAGAAGAGGCCCTTCCAGAGAGTACAGCAACTTGGACTGCCAACGGGTTCTGCTAGAGGCCCAAGCATGTGGTGGCGGAGCAGAGAGCTGCGCTTGCTCTTGCCCCAAGGGTGTGCCCTGTGGGGAGCAGCACAGGTGGCAGCTGTTGGGGCCCTTCCGAGGCGATCCCTGCCTGAGAATGTCCCACACTAGACGAGGAGGCTGTGCCACTGCGAGATGCAGAGGGCCCCAGGGCGCCCCTGCTTGGAGAAGGCAGAGGCAACAGGGCCGGAGCGGGGAGCAGAGGGCGAAAGGGCGAGGCCGGGCATCGGAGACACACACACATTCTCCACTCCAAAGCTAGATTCTTCCTCACTCACCCAGACGGCAAGAGAAAATGAGTCTTCCGGAATTCTAAGTAGCATTTGCCAGTTTTAAAGGTGGACCCTGGCAGGTCCGGGTAGGGAGCCCGGAGAGCCACAGAAAGTCACTGAGGATTCCCGTAGTGAAGTCGGGAGAGGTGGCCCCGGGTCAGCTCCTGGCCTTCCTTATGGGCGAGGGTGCGCAGCAGCTCACACGTGTGCACGGCTGCAGGTGTGCGCACCCCAGTGTCACACTGAGCGCGGCCAAAAGCAGAGCAGAAACCTGCGGAGGGCTGCGGACTCCCCACCTGTGAAACAGAGGCCGACCCGCACCCTCGAGGGCTCTTGGTCCACATGAAGCCCATCCCTGCCCCTCCTCGGTGTCCCAGCTCCCGGGTAACCAGGTCTTCTCTGCAAAGCCAAATAAGCCCTTTTCTGGGCCACCCCCAAGCCCCCAAAAGGAATGTAAAGTATAAAGGGAAAAAAACCCTCATTCCACTGATGAATTTCCTATTGAGTCTATGCCTCAGGGACGATCCTGAAGTGAGTTCATGGAGGAATCATGCTGGTGGGCCGCGCCCTGGAATAGGGCAGGGAGAGGGAGCTGAGGGTGGCCGGATCGCAGCCATGTTGGGACCGTGCAGCACGGAAGGCTGCTGGAGACAGGGGGACAACAGTGGCTTAACGGCTGTGCGACAGGCCCGGATTGTCACGGGTTCCCCCAGAGATGAGCATGAAGTCTTGGGACAAAAATGGAACCGTCGTTTTTGACCTTATGGCGCACAGGCATTGTGAATGCCACAAAGGGAAACAAACCACAGCGCACAAATGGTTCAGCCCAGAGCAGTACTGACACTGTCACACTGATACTCAAGCCCTGCACCCCACCCTGGGTAGAGGATGAGGTGGGACCTTCCTAGTCTGTGGGGGAGGGATGCTGATCCGCCCATAGACAATGATCACCAGCGGAAGAATACTTAAGTCGGACTACTGGGAGAAGCGCCGGAGGAAATGGCTACCGATTCAAAGCGGTTGCCCCCAAGAACGAGGCTGGGTACAAGGGAATGCTGGGCCCTTTTTCTTTTCTGTGTTGCTGCGGATTTGAGCCGGGAGCCGTGCATATGGACAGAGTACCACTGAGCTCGCCCGCCGCAGTGTTTTGCGTCTCAGCCTGTGGGACATTTGATATTTTAAAACCAGGTGCAGGCACGACTCTGATAAAAATGAGAATTAAGTTAAAAGGTGGTGCAGAGCCTGGCCCCACCCTCCGAGCTGGGTGTGGCGGCAGCCTGTCCTCCTCCCCCTCTCACTCCTGTTTTCCTAGCACACACAGTCGCGGTATGTGCGGTCAATCTGATTATTCCACTCGCGAGGGAAGCGTCTGGATATGTTCATCTCTGCTCCCTGGACGATAGGGCAGAGCCCAGCACACAGACGGTGTCCACCGGCCAGCCGGCTCTGAGCAGCCGCGCCTGCCACCGCCTGAGCTCCCGCAGAGCCTCGCAGAGGCCAGGCCGGAGCAGCCGCAGGACCCTTACAGGAGCGCTCGCTCGGCCACCAGCACGGATGCGCTTCAGAGCCCGGCGGGGCCCAGCACTCGGGCGCACGCACACTCAGGCCGTGGCGGCTCTGCGGGCCTTTATTGATCTTCTGCAAAGAGCCCCTCGTGAAGTCGGCAAATGGACAGCAGCAGGAAAAGACCCATGCCATCGACGCCCACAGAGGGGATGTGCTGTCGCTGTGCCCCGACGGCGCGGATCCTAGAGGGGTGTGGGGGGGGAGGGGGGTAGTTCTCCCTCATGTCTTCTCAACCCAGAGCTCAGCGTGAAAGGTGTGCCCGGCAGACAGGATGCAAGAGGCCTCCCGGGGAGCGTGGCCCCTCTGAGCATCCCCGAACTCCTTCCCCATTCCAGAGCTGGGGCTGAACCGCCTCCCCGGCAGAGAGCGGGTTGGCACTTTACCTTGGTGACTCTGACTCCCCTGTGCTTAAGTTTTCCTTGCTGCGTTGGCCCAAGATGGTTCTCAGGGCAGTGTGGTCTGATTAATGCCCACTTTCCCCTCCAGAGGGCAGTGCAGCGCAGGTAGGTCCTGTGCCTGAGTACCCACATGTGGCCCACGGCCTGCACACCACCCCGCAACTGGCCCCAAGCCTGGTGGCCTTGTGGTCAATATGCATACATCTCAGCGGTGGACTGAACTAGTAGTTGGGCCTCAGAATGAGCCTGGCACCTCATTTCCCAGAGAGGGAACGCAGAGGCGCTCACACAGGGAAGGCTACCCTCGGAGCTCACCCTGTGACTGCTGGCAAACACACTTGCTCACACAAGTGCCGGGCACTGAGGCCACCGGAATGCGACTGCACAGCTCCCCGTGACCAGGAAAGCTTTGGGAGCCAGAGTGGTTGGCAGGACTGGGGGCCACAGGAGTGGCATGCCTCCCGTCCCTGCACCTGCCTCTAAGACACTTCCGGACCCAGGTCTGGGCAAGGCGCGCCCCTTCTCTAGGCTGTGGAGACCCCGGAGCACTGCCCACACGGACTGGACTGGACCGGGGACCTGGGGACAGCCACGAGCCCAGGGTGGAGGGCTGCAGCATCAAATCTGCATCTAAAAGCCAACCAGAGCCCCCTCCCACTGAGATCCAAGATCCCTCCAGCCAGGCTTTGTGGTTCTCCTGGACACAAAAGTGGGGGAGTTGGGGGTGCTTTCAGTGCCCTCCCGGCCGACACCCCCAGATGAATAACCTGCAGAACTGCCTCCCTATGTCAAATGATCCTATAACTTCCTCCCAGAAACCTGGCTGTACGAGGCTGTATTGAAGCTATTCCCAAAGACTTTGCTCGGAAATCCTCCCCGGGGAGGGGGGGGG
>NDGM010418848.1:0-17555 GCA_002564305.1 Octomys mimax | reverse complement strand
GAAAGCATCCTTCAAGTTGGAAATTTTCCAGTTCACACTGCAGAGGATCTAGTGATGATTGTTTTTCTATGCCTTTCATTCCTGTGGGATCTGCGGTGAAAACACGGTCTAAGCATCTTGTTTTCCAAAAAGAGATTTTTGCTTCTGCTCCATGATTTCTCTTTCTAAGGGTTAGTTCTTCACGGAGAACAGCCAGGTAAGCTCAGTCTTCTTTGTGAAGCAGAAAACTCATACACTTTTTCCCACATACAGTAAAACACAGAACTATGGTTTAAACATCACTTTGGTAACTGAAGTAATTCACAAAGCCTCACTATGTGAACAGTGACAACTAATTCATTTTCCTAAGGGAAAGCACTGGAGAAGTGGGTGAGTTTCCAACTCATACTCTAGAGGAACTAGACAAGGATGTTTCCTCTCATATACATTCCTTTGGGATCTGAGGAGAAAATGTGTTCTAAACATCTAGGCTTCCAAAAAGAGCTGATTGTGGCTGCTGCAGGATTTGTGTTTCTAAGTGTGAGTTCTGATCAGAGAACAGCCAGCTGAGCTCCAGCTTCTTTGGGAAGCAGAGCAATCATATGCCTTTTTCCCACCTACAGTAAAACACAAAACTCTGGCTAAAATATCACTTTTGTAACCAATGTAATTCACAAAGCCCCACTATACCAACAGTGACACTTCATTCATTTTCCTCAGCAAAAGCATCTATTATGTTGGTGACATTCCAGCTCATACCGTAGAGAATCTGGAGAAGGTTGTTTTCTCTCCCATTCATTACTATGGGAACTGAGGTGAAAACTTGCTCTAAGCATCTAGAGTTCCAAGAATAGCTGCTTGTTTCCACTCCATGATTTGTGTTTCTAAATGTGAGTTCTGAACGGACAACAGCCTGCTAAGCTCCAGCTCCTTTGGGAAGCAAGGTACTCATATGCCTGTTCCCGCATATAGCAAGACAGAAAACTCTGGCTAAAACGTCACTTTGGTAACCGAAGTATTTCACAAAGCTGCACAAACAAGAGTGGCAACTCATTCAGTTCCCTAAGAGAAAGCATCCATTAATTTGGAGACTTTCCAGTTCATACTGCAGAGGACTAGAGATGGTTGTTTTCTCTCCCTTTTATTCCTATGGGAACTGAGGTGAAAACACGTTCTAAGTGTCTAGGTTTCCAAGAAGAGCTGATTGTTTCTGCTCCATCATTTCCATCTCTAAGAGTGAGTTCTGCATGGAGAACAGCCACCTAAGCTCCAGCTTCTTTGCGAAGAAGGGCACTCATATGCCTGATGCCGCATACACTAAATAACAGAACAGTGGCAAAAACATGACTTTCATAACTAACATAAATCACAAAGCCCAACTGTGCCAATAGTGGCACCTCATTCAGTTTCCTAGGAGAAAGCCCCAGTTAAGTTCATGAGTCTCCAGCATGTACTGTGGTGGTAAAAGGAAAAGCTATTTTCTCTCCCACTCATTCCTATAGGAACCAAGGTGAAAACACATTCTAAGCGTTGAGGTTTCCAAGAAGAGTTGACTGTTTCTGGTTCATTATTTAAGTTTCAAAGTGTCAGTTCTGAATGAGGAACAGCCAGGTAAGGTCCAACTTCCTTGGGAAGCAGTGCACTACAATGTCTGTTCCCCCATAGAGCAAAATACAGAACACTGGCTAAAACGTCACTTTGGTAACAAAAGTAATTCATAAAACCCCACTGTGTGAAGACTGGCAACACATTCGGTTTCATAATAGAAAGAATTTGTGAAATGGGTAACTTTCCAGCTCATACTGCAGAGGAACTCGAGAAGGAAGTTTCTTCTCCCATTCATTCATATGGGAATGGAGGTGATAATTTGTTCTAAGCTACTAGGTCTCCAAGAAGAAGTGAGTGTTTCCACTCCATGATATGTGTTTCTATGTGTGAGTTCTAAAATGAGAAGAGCCAGCTAAACTGTAGCTTTTTGGGAAGCAGGGCACTCCTATACCTGTAAGTCATACTGCCAAACACAGGATACTTGCTGAAACATAACTGAAGTAAACGAAATAATTCACAAAGTCTCACTATATCAAGAGTGGAACTCATTCAGTTTCCTAAGAGAAAACATCCATGAAGTTGGTGAATTTCCAGCTTATACTGCAGAAGAACTAGAGAACAATGTTTTGTTTCCCATTCATTCCTTTTGGGAACTGAGGTGAAAACATGTTCTAAGCATCTAGCTTTCCAAGAACATCTGATTGTTTCTGCTCTATGATTTGTGTTTCTATGTGTGTTTTGAATGGACAACAGCCAGCTAAGCTCCAGCTTCTTTGGGAAGCAAGGCACTCATATGTCTGTTCCCTCATACAGCAACACATAGAGCTCTAGCTAAAACATCACTTTCATCACCAAAATACTTCAGAAAGCCCTAATATGCCAAGAGTGACAACTAATACAGTTTTCTCAGAGAAAACATCCATGAAGTTCAAGGAATTTGTGGGCACAATCTTCAATCATACTTTACTGAGGAGACTGTCATTGTGGTAATCAAAGAATTTCTGTGTTTTCCAGATGAATTTTAAAGAGGAAGTCCTGTTGAATCAGGCTTAGGAGTGCCCACTTTCCTAAAGTTCCTAGAACCTGTCTGTACATTCTCCATGAATAATTCACATTTAGGAACACAAATCATACAGTGGAAGAATCAGATATTCATGGAGAAGTATGGCTTTACACAGGTGTCTTTCATTGTGGTCCATAACAATAAAGGGATGAGAAAGGGTGTTTATAAAGGGGAGCCTGCGCATTAGCTGAGTTGTTTAAGTGCTGGCTTAAACAAAGTAGTCAGGCTCAGCATGCTATTCTTTGATCCCCAGAACTCAAGCCAAACAGACCTGCCCTGAAGCATTCTGAGACAGCAAAAAACAAAT
The DNA here is from genome assembly GCA_002564305.1 of Octomys mimax. Classification (NCBI taxonomy): domain Eukaryota; kingdom Metazoa; phylum Chordata; class Mammalia; order Rodentia; family Octodontidae; genus Octomys; species Octomys mimax. Next base: position 14,658 of record NDGM010418848.1, on the reverse strand, counting down.
TCTTGTGCCACTTTTCTATATAACGAACTTGGAGGTCAGACCTTCAGGTATACTTTTTTCTGAGACTGGATGGGTGGACATGGTGAATTTCTGGGGTAGCTAAATGAATTTTGAACAGGAAATTCATTTTTCTCCAGATATGAGAATAAATTTAGGAAGGCCCATCTTCCCAAAATGCCTAGAATTCAGGTATCGAACTCGAGGGTAGAATCTTCAATAATTTTCTGCAGAGACTGGCATGGTGGTGATGTATGAATTACTTCACTTTCCAGTTAAATTTTGAACTGGAAGTTCTGTTGGGGGCTGTATAGGGGCCCTAGGTGTAGTAGGGCCCTTCTTCCCAAAGTGCCTAGAACATGTCTGGACTTTCTACAGTAAGAATTCATACTTAGAAACATAAATCATGCAGTGAAACAATCAGATATACATGGAGAAGTAAGGACATACACAAGTGTCTGGTATTGTCGGTCTTAACAATAAAGGGATGGGAAAGTATGTTTCTAATGTGGGCCTGCCCACTAGCTCAATGGTTTAAGTGCCTGCATAAACAAAGCAGTCAGGCTCAGGATTCTGTGCCTTGATCTCAGAACTGAAGACCACCAGAACTGCCCTGGGTATGGGAACAGACATAGGAAGGCCCAGGTTCCCAAGATGCCTAGAAATTAGCTGGACCTCCTCATTAGAACTCACTCTTAGAACTCTAGGAGTATTAAGAGTGAGTTCTAAGAAGAGAAATAACTCTTCTTATCATATCATAGGGTGGAAACAATCAGATATACATGGACAAGTGAATGCTTTCACTAGACTGGGGCATTGGTGACCATAGCAATAAAGAGGAGAGAAGAATTCTTTCTAATTTGGGTATGCCCTTTACCTGAGTTCTTTCAGTGCCTACTATATCAGAACCCTGAGTTTCAGTTTACCTTGGTTCAAATCCCCTGTCCTTGGGCCTTGTGATACCTGCCCTGAAGATAACCTCTGCTAACAGAAAAAAATAAAATAAAATTCCTCTCAACTTGGTCTGTACATGCAACTCCAGGGTAGAATCTTCAATTATACATTTTCTGAGGAGACTGGTATGGTGGTCATCTATGAATCACTGCATTTTCCAGTTGAATTTTGAACTGGAAGTCCTGTTGGGTGCTGTATAGGGTAACAGGATTAGGAGGGTGAATCTTCACAAAGTGCCTACAAACTGTCTGGACTTTCTCCACTAATAATTCACACTTAGAAACACAAATCATATAGTGGAAGAATCAGATATACATGGAGAAGTAAGGCCTTACACAGCTGTCTCGCATTGTGGCCTTTAACATTAAAGGGATGGGAAAATGTGTTTCTAATGGGGGCCTGCCATTAGCTCAGTTGTGTCAGTGCCTGCTTAAACAAAGCAGTCAGGCTGAGGATCTGTGCTTCAATCCCCAGAACTGAAGCCCACTATATTTGCCCTGAAGGCATTCTGAGACAACAACAGGAAAAAATTCTTCTGTCATTTATCCACATAAAGTACTGAACCACCAGACCTTCCGGTATACATTTTGTGAAGAGACTTGCATGGTGTACATGGTGAATTTCTGGGATAGCCAAAGGAATTTTGAACTTGAAATTCAGTTTTTCACTGGGTATGGGAACAGATATAGGAAGGTACAGCTTCCCAAATTGCTGAGAATTCTGCTGGACCTTCTGCTCTTAAAACTCTCCCTTAGAACTCTAAGAGTGAGTTCTAAGAGGAGGGACTACTCTTCTTATCATATCATAGGGTTGAAACAATCAGATATACATGGACAAGTGAATGCTTTTGATAGACTGGCACATTGGTGACTGTAGCTGTGAAGAAGAGAGAGTCTTTCTAAATTGGGTGTGCCCTTTACCTGAGTTTTCTCAGCACCTTCTGAATCAGAGCACTGAGTCTTAGCATGCCTTGGTTCAAATCCCCTATTCCTTGGGCCTTAAGATGCTTGCCTTGAAGTCAACCTCAGCCAGCAGAAAAAAATAAAATAAAATTCTTCTCAACTTGGTCTGTACATGGAACTCGAGGGTAGAATCATCAATAATGCTTTTCTGAGGAGACTGTCATGATAGTGATGTATGAATTATGGCATTTTCCAGTTGAATTTTGAACTGGAATTTCTGTTGGTAGCTATATAGGGGAGCAGGCTTATGAGGGCCAATCTTCCAAAGTGCCTAGACGCTCTCTGTACTTTCTCCAGTAAAAATTCACACTTAGAAATACAAATCATGTAGTGGAAGAATCAGATATACATGGAGAAGTAAGGCGTTACACAGGTGTCTTGCATTGTGACCCTTAAAAATAAAGGGATGAGAAAGTGTATTTCTAATGGGGACATGCTTATTAGCACAATTGTTTAGGTGCCTGCTTAATCACAGCCTTCTGGCTCAGGATACTGTGCTTCAGTCCTCAGAACTCAAGCAACCAGACCTGCTCAGAAGTCATTCTGAGAGAGCAAAAAAATTTTTTTTAAAAAAACGAAATCTTTCTGCCATTTTTCCATACAAAGAACTGGGAGGCTAGATGTTCACGTATATTTTTCTGAGATTGGCGTGGTGTATATGGTGAATTTCTGGGGTAGCCAAAGGAATTTTGAACTGGAAATTCACTTTTTTGGTGGTCATGGGAACAGACTTGGAAGGCCCAGCTTCCAAAAATGCCTAGAATTTAGCTGGACCTTCTCCTATTAGAGCTCACTCTTAGAACTCTAAAGGTTTTAAGAGTGAGCTCTAAGAGGAGAAAGAATTCTTCTTCTCCTATCATGGAGTAGAAACAATCAGATATACATGGACAAGTGAATGCTTTCATTAGACTGGAGCATTGGGGATCATAGCAATAAAAGGAGAAAAGGATTCTTTCTAATTTGGGTGTGCCCTTTACCTAAGTTCTTTCAGTGCCTACTAAATGAGAGCACTGAGTCTCAGGATGCCTTGGTTCAAATCTCCTGTTCTTTGCCTTACAACATCTGCCCTAAAGGCAACTTCAGCCAGCAGAATAAAATAAAATGAAATAAAATAAAATTCTTCTCAACTTGGTCTCTACATGGAACTCTATTGTAGAATCTTCAATTATACTTTTTCTGAGGAGATTGTCATGGTGGTGATCTCTGAATTACTGCATTTTCTAGTTGAATTTTGAACTGAAAGTCCTGTTGGGGCTGTACAGGGTAACAGGCTTAGGAGGGTCCATCTTCCCAAAGTGCCTCGAAACCATCTGGACTTTCTCCACTAATAATTCACACTTAGAAACACAAATCTTACAGTGGAAGGATCAGATAGACATGGAGAAGTAAGGCCTTACACAGGTGTCTTGCTTTTGGGCCCTTAACAATAAAGGGATTAGAATGTGTGTTTCTAATGGGGTCCAGTCCATTAGCTCCGTTTTTAAGTGCCTGCTTAAACAAAGCAGTCAGTCTCAGGATGCTGTGCTTCAATCCCCAGAACTCATGCCAACTAGACCTGCCCTGAAGGCATTCTGAGACAGCGAATAAAAAAATATCCTTCTGCCATTTTTCCAAATAAAGAATTGGGAGGCCAGATCTTCAGGTACATTTTTCCTAAGGAGACCAGCTTTGTGGACATAGTAAATTTCTGGGGTAGCCTAAGGAATTTTGAACAGGATATTCAGTTTCTCACTGGGTATGTGAACATATTTAGGAAGGCCCAGCTTCCCAGAATGCCTAGAATTTAGTTGGACTTTCTCCTCTTTAAACTCACTCTTAGAAGCCCAAGAGTAAGTTCTAAGAAGAGAAAGAATTTTCTTGTCACATAATAGGGTTGAAACAATCAGATATATATGGACAGGTGAATGCTTTCACTAGACTGGTGCATTGGTGACTGTAGCAGAAAAGAGAAGAGAAAGAATCTTTCTAATTTGGGTGTCCTTTTCCTCAGTTCTTTCAGTGCCTAGTATATCAGAGCACTGTGTCTCAGGTGCCAGGTTCAAATCACCTGTTCCTCGGGCCTTATGATACCTGCCCAGAAGGCATCCTGAGCCAGCAGAAGAAACTAAAACAAAACCAAATAAAATAAAATTAATCTCAACTTGGTCTGCACATTGAACTTCCTGGTAGCATGTTCAATAATAGCTTTTCTGAGGAGACTGGCATGGTGGTGATCTATCAATTACTCCATTTTCCAGTTGAATTTTGAACCGGAAGTTCTGCTGGGGGCTCTGTGTAGTGGAACAGGCTTAGGAGGGTCCATCTTCCCAAAGTGCCTAGAAACTGTCTGGACTTTGTCCACTAAGAATTTATAGTTAGAAACACAAATATAACAGTGGAAGTATCAGATATACACGGAGAAGTAAGGCCTTACACAGGTGTCTCACATTTTGGTCCTTAATAAAGGGATGAGAAGGTGTGTTTCCAATGAGGGCCTGCCCATTAGTTCAGTTGTATAAGTGCCTACTTAAACAAAGCAGTCAGGCTCAAGATGCTGTGCTTCGATCCCCAGTACTCAAGCCAATCAGACCTGCCCTGAAGACATTATGAGACAGCCAAAAAAACTTGTTCCATTTTTCTGTATAAAGACCTTGGAGGCCAGAACTTCAGGTATACTTTGTCTGAGAGACTGAAGTGGTGGACCTGGTGAATTTCTGGGGTAGCCAAAGGAATTTTGAACTGGAAATTCAGTTTTTCACTTGGTATGGGAACAATTTTAGGAAGGCCCAGCATCCCAAAATGTCTACAATTTAGTTGGACCTTCTCCATCTAAAACTCACTCTAAGAGTTCTCAGAGTGAGTTCTAAGAGGACAAAGAACTCTTCTTATCAAATCATAGGGTCAAAACAATCAGATATACATGGAAAATTGAATGCTTTTGATAGACTTGCACATTGGTGACCATAGTAGTAAAGAGGTGAGAAAGTCTTTCTAATTTAGGTGTGCCCAACACTTGAGTTCTTTCAGTGCCTCTAAATCAGAGCACTGAGTCTCAGGATGCCTTATTTTGAATCTCCTGTTCCTCAAGCCTTATGATTCTTGCCCTGAATGCAAACTTTGCCAGCAGAAAAAATAAAATAAAATAAAAATCCTCTCAACTTTGTCTGTACATGGAAAAAGAGGGTAGATTCTTCAATGATACTTTTTCTGAGGAGACTGATATGGTGGTGATCTATGAATTGCTGTGTTTTCCAGCTGAATTTTGAAGCAGAAGTTCTGTGGAGGGCTGTAGAGATGAACAGGGTTAAGAGGGCCCATCTTCCCAAAGTGCCTAGAAACTTTCTGGACTTTCCCAAATAAAAATTTACACTTAGAAACACAAATCATACAGTGGAAGAATCAGATATACATGGTGAAGACCTTACACAGGTGTCTCGCACTGTGGCCCTTAACAATGCAGGAATGAGAAGGTGTGTTTCTAATGGGGACCTGACCAATAGCGCAGTTGTTTAAGTGCCTGCTTAAACAACACAGGCTCAGGATGCTGTGCTTTGATCCTCAGAACTCAAGCCAACCACACATGACCTGAAGACATTCTGAGACAGCCAAAAAAAAAAAATCCTTCTGCCATTTTTCCATATAAAGAACTGGTAGGCCAAATCTTCAGGTATACTTTTTCTGAGGAGACTGGTGTGGTGGACAGGTTAATTTCTGGGGTAACAAAAGGAATTTTGAAGCAGAAATTCAGTTTTTCGCTGGATATGTGAACAGATTTTGGAAGGCACAGCATCCCCAAATATCTAGAGTTTGGCTGGACATTCTCCTCTTAGAATTCACTCTTAGAACTCTAACAGTTATGGTTAGGGTTGCAGTTAGGGTCATGATTAGCATAGGTTTACAGTTAGGTTTAGGGTTTGATTAGGGTTAGGATTAAGTTAAGTGTTATGGTTAGTGTTAGAGTTTTGGTTAGGTTTACAGTTATGATCAGGCTTACAGTTAGGGTTAGTATTATATTTAGGGTTAGGGCTAGCATTATGATTAGGTTTAGGGTTACTGTTAGGATTACTGTTACTGTTAGGATGTGTTACATTTAGGATTAGAGTTACAGTTTTGGTTAGGGTTAGGGTTAGGGTTACATTTAGGGTTAGGTTTATTGTTAGGTTTAAGTTTAGGTTCAGGATTACAGTTAGGCTTAGGGGTTATTATAGGGTCACAGTTAGGGTTACAGTTAAGTTTAGGGTTAGGGTTACAAATAATTTTAATGTTAGGGTTAAAGTTAGTGTTAGAGTTATGGTTAGTGTCACATTTAGTGTTAGAGTTATGGTTAAGATTAGGTTTAGTGTTAGGTTTAGGGTGATGTTTAGGGTTAGAGTTATGGTTAGGTTTAGGGTAAAGTTAGGGTTTTAGTTAATTATGGTAAGTGTTTTGGTTATGGTTAGGGTTACAGGTACAGGCTAGGGTTATGGTTTGGTTAGGTTACATTTAGGGTTATGGTTATGGATAGGATTAGGGCTTTGGTTAAGGTTACTGTTAAGGTTAGGATTATGGTTAGGGTTAGTCGTCTGATTAAGTTTAGGCTTAGGTTTAGTTTAGGGCTAGGTTTACAGATGGTGTTACTGTAAGGGTTAGAGTTAGGGTTAAGGTTAGATTTAGGGTTACCATTAGGTTTGGTTTTAGTATTAGGGTTAGGGTTGCATTTAGGGTTAGAGTTCAGGTTAGGGTTTTGTTTGGGGTTACAGTTAGTGTTAGGGTTAGGTTTATGGTTAGGGTTAGTGTTATGGTAATGTTTACCCTTAGGGTTGTTGTAAGGTTTAGTGTTGGCATTACGTTTAGGGTTACAGTTATGCTTACGTGTAGGGTTAGTGTTAGTTTTAGGGTTAGGTTTAACATTATGATTTTGATTAGTGTTAGGATTAGGGTTAGGTTTAGGGTTTGATTAGGGTTACAGTTAGTGTTAGGCTTTGATTTAATTTTAGGTTTAGAGATATGGTTAGGTTTAGGATTACATTTACAGTTATGGTTAGGGTTATGATTACAGTTAGGGTTAGTGTTAGGGTTAGTGTTACAGTTAGGGTTAGGGTTAGGGTTAAGGTTAGTGTTAGGATTAGGGATAGTGTTAGGATTAGGGTTAACCTTAGGGTTATGGCTAGGTTCAGGGTTAGGGTTAGCGTTAGTGTAAGCATTAGGATTAGAGTTAGGTTTAGGTTCAGGTTTCAGGTTAGGGTTATGATTAGGGTTAGGTTCAGGTTACAGTGAGAGTTATGCTTAAGGTTAGACTTGGGGTTAGCAATAGTGGTTTGGTTAGGATTAGCATTAGGGTTGCAGTTAGGTTTAGGGTTAGGGTTATTTTTATGCTTAGAATTAAGTTTAGGATTATGGGTAGGCTTAGGGTTAGGGTTACATTTAGTGTTATGGTAAGGGTTACCTTTGATTAAGGGTACAGTTACAGTTAGGTTTAAGATTAGTGTTATAGGTAACCTTAAGGTTAGGGATAGGGTTAGCGTTAGGGTTATTTTTACAGTTAGGATTAAGGTTACTTTTAGTTTTAGTTTTGGGGTTAGGTTTAGGGTTAGGGTTAGGGTTAGGATTAGAGTTAAAGGTATGGTTAAGGTTACTCTTAGTGTTAGGTTTAGGGTTCAGTATAGGGTTACAGTTAGGATTAGCATTATGGTTAGGGTTTGGGTTTTGGTTAGGGTTAGCGTTAGTGTTAGGGTTAGGTTTAATTTAGGTTTAGGGTTATGGTTAGGGTTAGGGTTACATTTACTGTTAGGGTTAGGTTCACTTCTGGGTCAGGGTTAATGTTAGGGTTAGGGTTAGGATTTGGCTTATGGTTAAGCTTAGGGTTATAGTTAATGTTAGCCTTAGCATTACGTTTAGGGGTATGCTTAGTGTTAGTGTTAGTCTTATGGTTATGTTTAGGGTTAAGTTTAGTGTTAGGTTTAGGGTGATGTTTAGTGTTAGGGTTATGGTTAGGGTTAAGATTTTAGTTAGGGTTACAGATAGGGTTAGATTAGGGTTAGGGTTACGTTTACATTTAGGGTTAGGCTTAGGTTTATGTCTAATGTTAGGGTTAGTGTTGGTATTAGTGTTACAGTTAGGTTTAGGGTCATGCTTAGGGTTAGCGTTAGGTTTAGGGTTAGATTTACAGTTCCAGTTAGGGTTAAGGTTAAGTTTGTTTTAAGGGTTACAGTTAGATTAGGCTTATGGTTAGGTTTCAGTTTCCGGTTACTATTAGGGTTACTGTTATGATTACTGTTTGTTTTATGGTTACATTTAGGGTTACTGTTAATGTTATGGTTAGGTTAGGCTTACAGTTAGGGTTAGGCTTAAGGTTAGTGTTAGGATTAGGGACAGTGTAAGGGTTTGGTTTAGCATTAGGGTTATGGTTAGGTTTAGGTTAGGGTAGGTTTACAGTTTGGGTTAGAGTTAGGGTTTCAATTAGCATTAGGGTTAGAGTAAGGGTAAGGATTAGGGTTAGGGTTAGGGTTAGGATAAGGGTTATGTTTAGTGTTAGGGTTATGATTACTCTTAGTGTTACTGTTAGTGTTAGCGGTAAGTTTATGGTTACGGTTAGGGTTAGGGGTATGATTAGAATTAGGTTTATGTTTAGCATTAGCTTTACGGTTAGGATTAGGCTTGGTGTTAGGTTTAGTGTTAGGATTAGAGTTATGTTTAGAGTTATGGTTAGGATTATGGTTAGGGTTAGGGTTACATTTAGGGTTAGGATAAGGGTTAGGGTTAGGGTTAAGGTAGGGTTAATGTTAGGCTTATTTTAATGGTTAGGCTTAGGGTTACAGTTAGGTTTAATTTTAGTATTAGGGTTACAATTATGGTTAGGGTTTTGTTTCAGGCTAAGGTTAGGTTTAGGATTTTCAATAAGATTGTAGTTAGCATTAGGGTTAGGTTTACTTTTATGTTTAGGTTTATGGTTATGTTTATTGTTATGTTCAGCATTAGGGTGAGTGTTCGGGTTAGGTTTATGGTTAGGATTAGGGTTAAGGTTAGGGTTAGGGTTAGGGTTTGTGTTTAGCGTATGGTAAGGGTTTTGCTTATGGTTAGTGTTAGCCTTAGGGTTAAGTTTAGGGTTACCCTTTGTGTTAGGGTTAGGGTTGTGTTTAGGGTTAGGGTTAGGGTTAGGGTTAGGGTTAGGGTAAGAATTACTATTAGGGTTAATTTTAGTGTTAGAGTTTGAATTACAGTTAGGCTCACATTTAAGGTTAGGGTTAGGGTTACATTAGGCTTAGGATTAGGGTTAGGGTTTTGGTTAGTGTTACATTTAGTGTTACAGTTATGGTTACGTTAAGGGCTAGGGTTAGTGTTAGGGGTAGGGTGATGTTAGTGTTAGTGTTATGGTTGGGATTAGGTTTTTGGTTAGGGTAACAGGATTTGGGTATGATTACATTTAGTGTCACAATTAGGTTTATTTTTAGATTTAGGTTTAGGGTTACAGTTGGTGTCATTATGGTTAGGTTTAAGGTTATGCTTAGGTTTACGGTTAGGGTTAGCTTTAAATTTATATTTAGGGTTAGGCTAAGTGTTACATTTATGGCTAGTGTTAGGTTTATGGTAAGGATTACACTTAGAGTTATAGTTAGGGTTGGTGTTAGGTTTAGTGTTAGGAGTAGGGTTAAGTTTATGTTAGGGTTGGGGTTAGGATTATGGTTTCGTTTTGCATTCCACTTTGGGTTGGGGTTACGATTAGGTTAGGGTTACATTTAGGGTTAGAGTTAGGTTAAGGGTTAGGGTTAGGGTTAGGTTTAGGGTTAGGGTTACTATTAGAATTATTGTAAGTGTTAGATTTAGGTTTACATATAGGCTTAGGATTCATGTTAGGGTTAAGGTTAGGACTAGGATTATGGTTAGGGTTAGAGTTTTGCTTATGGTTACAGTTAGCATTATAGTTAGGTTTTCATTTAGGTTTAGGGTTATGATTAGGTTTGGGGTTATAGTTAGGGTTAGGGTATGGGTTAGGATTACAGTTAGGGTTACATTTTCAGTTATTGTTAAGATTAGGGTTAGTGTTAGGTTTAGGATTACTGTTAGGCTTAGGGTAGTGTTATGGTCTCAGTTAGGGTTACAGTTAGGTTTATGGTTAGGGTTTTGATTAGGTTTAGGTTTAGGTTTAGGTTTAGGGTTAGGGTTAGGGTTAGGGTTAGGTGAGTGTTTTATTTAGGGTTAGAGTAACAGTTATGGTTAGAGTTAGGTTTAGTGTTACGTTTAGGGTTATGTTTAGGGTTACGGTTTGTGTTAGGGTTAGGGTGATTTTTAGGGTTACAGTTATGGTTAGGATTATGGTTATGTTTAGGATCAGGGTTAGGTTTATGGTTAGGGTTATGGTTGGTGTTAGCAGTATGGTTAGGTTTAGGTTTACGCCTAGTGGTAGTGTTAGGGTTAGGGTTAGGTTTACAGTTAGAGCTAGAATTAGGGTTATGTTTAGGTTTAGGGTTAGCATTAGGGTTATGATTAGGATTAGAGTTAGGGTTAGAATTAGGATTTTAGTTAGGGTTACAGTTAAGGTAGGGTAATGATTAGGGTTTGGGTTAAATTGAGGGTTAGGATTATGCATAAGGTTAGGGTTATTGTTACAGTGATTGTAAGGTTTAGGGTTAGGATTAGGGTTATGGTTAGGGATAGGATTAATTTTAGGATAGGGTTAGGTTTAGCATTACAGTTAGTGTTAGTGTTAGGATTAGGGTGTTGCTTACGGTTACAGTTAGCATTAGGATTAGGTTTATGTTTAGGTTTAGCAATAAAGTTAGATTTATGATTACGTTTACAGTTAGGGTTAGGGTTAGAGTTACGGTTATGGTAGGTTTGCACAGTATTGCCATTAGGGTTAGTGTTATGGTTTGGATTTGGCTTATGGTTGAGATTGGGGTTACTGTTAGTGTTAATCTTAGTGTTAGGTTTAGGGTTATGCTTAACTTTAGGATTAGATTTAGCTTTAGGGTTACAGTCAGGGTTAGGTTTAGAGTTAGGTTATGGTAAGGGTAATGGGTAGGGTTAGTTTGTGTTAGGGTTAGCGTTAGGATTACAGTTACTGTTATGGTTAGTGATAGGGTTATGGTTACGATTAGGTTTAGAGTTAGATTTAGTGTTAGGGTTAGTGTTACTTTTAGTGTTATAGCTACAGTTATGGTTAGGGTTAGAATTATTGTTAGGGTTATGGTTAGGATTAGGGTTGTTGTTAGTTTTAGGTTTAGGTTTGATATGGTTAGGGGTAGGGGTAGTGTTAGGGTCATGGTTATGGTTAGGGTTAAGGTTAGGGTTATGATTAGGTTTAGGTTTAGAGTTAGGGTTATGGTTATCATTAGGGTTAGTTAAAGGGTTAGTGTTAGAGTTACAGTTAGTGTTAGAGTTACAGTTAGAATTAGAGTTGGTTTTAGTGTTCAGGTTAGGGTTACAGTCAGGGTTATGAGTTATCTTTATGGTTAGTTTAGGGTTAGAGTTATGGTTTTAGTTAGGGTTACAGTTAACATTAGGGCTAATTTTATGTTTAGGTTTAGAGTTACAGTTAGGTTTAGAGTTACCATTAGGGTTAAGGTTAGTGTTAGGTTTACTGTTAAGTTTAGGGTTAAGTTTTAGAGTTACAGTTAGGGTTATGATTATGATTAGGGCTAGAGTTATGATTAAGTATAAGGTTAGGGTTTGGGTTAGGTTTAGTTTCACATTTAGTGGTAGAGTTATGGGTTATGGTTAGGGTTAGGGTCAGTGTTAGCATTAGGTTTACTTTTAGGATTAGGGTTCATGCTAGTGTTAGGGTGATGTTTAATGTTAGGATTATGGTAAAGATTAGGGTTACAGTTACGGTTAGATTATGGTTACGTTTAAGTTTAGGGTAGGGTTATTTTAGGTTTAGTGCTAGGGTTACAGTTGATATTATCATTATGGTTAGGTTTAGGGTTACACTTATGTTTAGGCTTAAAGTTAGGTTTAGGTTTTTATTTATGGTTAGGGTTTGCCTTAGGGTAGGGTTAGGGTTAGGGTTAGGGTTAGGGTATGTTTAGGGTTATGTTTAGGATTAGGATTAGGTTTAGGATAAGGGTTACAGTTATGGTTAGGGTTACAGTTAGGATTAGGGTTATTGTTAGTGTTAGGTTTAGGGTTAGGATTTCACTTTTGGTTAGGGTTAGAGTTATGGTTAGTGTTTGCCTTAAGTTAAGGATAGGTTTAAGTTTATGCTTAGGGTTAGTGATTGGGTTATGTTTAGGGTTAGTGTTGGGGTTAGGGTTAGGATTTGGCTTATGTTTATGGCTAGGGTTACAGTTTTTGTTAGCCTGAAGGTTAGCTTTAGGGTTACTCTTAGCATTTGGGTTAGGATTAGGTTTAGGGTTACAGTTAAGGTTAGGGTTATTTTTCAGGTAAGGGTTATGGTTAGGGTTGTGGTTAGATTTAGTTTTATGGTTTGGTTTAGGGTTAGGGAAATATTTAGGGTTACATTTTGGTTTAGGTTTTGCATTACAATTACTTTTAGGATTATGGTTAAGTTTAGAGATATGGTTGTGGTTAGAGTTAGATTTAGTATTAGGGTTAGGGTTACATTTAGGGTTAGGGTTAGTGTTAAGGTTAAGGTGATTTTTAGTTTTAGGATTATGGTTATGTTTTGGTTTTCTTAATGTTACATTTAGATTTAGGTTAGGGTTACATTTACATTTATGATTAGGTTTAGGGTTTGGTTTAGTGTTAGGATTACGATTGATATTAGTATTATGGTTCGGTTTAGGGTTATGCTTACAATTAGTGTTAGGTTTATGTTTAGGGTTACAGTTAAGTTTAGTGTTATGTTTAGGTTACGTTTATGGTTAGGGTTCAGCTTAGGGTTACTGTTCGGGTTCTGGTTAGTTTAGGCTTATGGTTTGGTTTAGGGTTACTGTTATTGTTTGAGTTAGGTTAGGGTTACAGTTCGGGTTAGGGTTAAGGTTAGGGATAGGGTTAGTTATAGCTTTAGGTTTAGGGTTAGCGTTAGGGTTACAGTTAGGTTTAGATTTAAGGTTAGGTTTACTATTAGAGTTAAAGTTAGTGTTATTGTTAGAGGTAGGGTAAAGTTTAGGGTGAGGGTTAATTTTAGGGTTATGGTTAGGGTTACAATAAGGATTACAGTTAGGGTTAGGGTTACTATTACAGTTAGGTTTATGCTTAGAGGTTCGCTTATGGTTAGGGTTAGGGTTAGCGTTAGGGTTATGGTTATGATTAAGGTTGAGATTAGGTTTTGTTTTAGGGTTAGGGTTACGTTTAGGGCTAGGGTTAGTGTTAGGATTAGGGTTTTGGTTAGGTTTACAGTTAGAGTCAGGCTTACAGTTAGGGTTAGGCTTTTGTTTATGGTTAGGGTTAGGTTTAGGTTTAGGTTTACTGTTAGGTTTTTCTCAAAGGTGAGAGTTAGTGTTACTTTTAAGGTTAGTGTTATGGTTTTAGTATTAGGGTTAGGCTTAAGGTTAGGGTAATGGTTAGTTTTACAGTTTCGATTAAGGTTATGATTATGTTTAGGTTTCACATTGCTGTTAGGGTTAGGGTTATGATTAGGGTTACTGTTAGCATTAGGGTTGGGGTTAGGGTAAGTGTTTTAGTTAGGGTCAAGGTTAGGGCTAGTGTTTGAGCTAAGTTTATGCTTAGGTTTGTGGTTACAGTTAAGGTTGGTATTAGGGTTAGGTTTAGGGTCACTATTAGTTTTAATTTTAGGGGTAGGGTTATGTTTAGGGTTAGGATTGCATTTAAGGTAACAGCAATAGGGATAGGGTTTGTGTTAGAGTTAAGGTTAGGGGTATAGTTAGAATTAGGATTAGGGATAGTGTTTGGGTTCAGTTAAGTTTAGAATTAGGGTTAAGTTTACAGTTAAGGTTACAGTAAGAGATGGTTACAGTTAGGATTATGGCTAGTGATAGGGTTAGGATTACAGTTAGGTTTATGATTAAGATTAGGGTTAGGGTTTAGTTTATGTGTAGGGTTACAGTTACTGTCATGGTTAGTGTCAGACTTATGGTCACAGTTATGGTTAGGGTTAGGGTTACTTTTATGGTTAGGGTAAGTTTTACAGTTAGATTTTTTGGTTAGGGTTACAGTTAAGGTTATGTTTAGGGCTATGATTAGGGTAGGGTTAGGAATACGGTTAGAATTAGGATTAGATTTAGGTTTTGGGTTGGTTTAAGGCTTTGAGTGGGATACAGTTAGGGTTTGGGTTAGCGTTGAGGTTAGGGTTAGATTTAGTGTAATGTTAAGTGTTGGTTTAAGGTTATGTTTAGTGTTAGTGTTAGGGTTAGGGTTACGTTTAGGTTTAGGGTTATACTTACGGTTAGTGTAACGACCAGTCTTAGGGATGGGGTTAGCATTAAGATTACGGTTAGGGAGTCCCAGCCCAGGTCCAGTGAGTGTGTAGGAAAGCTTCCTGCTAGCCTGCACCGGCGGGACCAGGCCCAGCCCAGGCGCAACGTGGGCCGGACCCTCTCCCACCCCCTTCGGATGCACCCCAGCACTCCGCCGCTCCTCCCCAGACCCACTCACACCCCCTTGGGACGCCCTCTACCAATCCGCACCACCTCCCCCATGCCGTCCACCCAGTAGGAATTCCTCTCTCCCCGACGTCACCTTTCCCCCTCCAGGCAAAGCTCAGACCTGGCATACATGCCCGGAGTGTAACTCTGCAGCTGCAATCCCTGCAGAGAATGTAGAGAATAGATCCACCCAGCTAGTCCAGGAGAAGAACATCTCACCACAGGGGCACAACAGGTTCACCCTCAAGGGCAGCAGTGGGAAGAAGCTGAGCACAGCAGCC
>NDGM010418831.1:0-14201 GCA_002564305.1 Octomys mimax | reverse complement strand
GGGTGGGCAAATGGAAAAATTGATACATTATTTATACATGTAAGGGTGACATTAAATCTATAAAATTTAGTATGCAAATTCTTCATCTCTAAAGTTAAATTAGTAATAATACCTATGAGTTGGTGGTGACTATTACCCTCACCTTACAAATGAAAAGCTGGAGCCTGCAGATGAAGCTACACTCCCCAAGTTCCCAAAAAGGCTGGGCCCTGGAGCCCATGTCCCAGCCCATCTGTGTGGCCAGTGCACCTTTGCCCCGTGAAGCCGAAGTCTAGTCCAGGATGAGATGAGCACGAAGACCTCAGTGCAGGACTGGATTAGTGCCCTTGCTAGCTACTGCCAGGTCACGTTACAGAGGAGCGGCACAGACACAACAGAAGGGTCGAAGAGGAGACTTCATGTGGCGGAGGTGCAGAGGACCAAGGTGGCTCTGGTGTCCATGGTGATCATTGCCTTTGCTTTGATTGGCTCAGAGTTGTGGAAGTAGCTGTAAAACAGCATCCTGGTCCAGTGACTTTTCCAGAATCGTGGTCTCTTGGGAGGGCATCGTGTGGTAAGGACTGCCTGTAGAGGAGCCAAGGTGACTCTGCAGCTGCTCTTCGTTGAGCCCCCATCTTCCAACACATCTTTAAGCATCCGGTTAGCTCCTGGGTTGCCACTGAAGGGCAGACCCTTAGTTTCTCGGTAGGTTAAACAATCGACCTGTTGAAGGAGCCTATCTAGCTAGAGACCCATCCCAGAGAAAGAGGAAGATGCATGAAAGAATATGCTGCTACAATGGCCCAGGGCCTTAAGCTTGATCCTTTAAACTCTCATCTCACCATTTCTGCTGTCTGGATTCTTCCATACTTGTTTCCAGGGATTCAACTCATCCCTAGAAAAGATAAAAGGCATTCTTAGAATACGTTCTTAAGGTCCCTTGGAAAAAACCCCAATGCTCAAGTGGGAAATGGAACCTGGGGCCACCAGCCTCCCTGCTCCAGTCTGAGTCACCTGGGCACCCTAGAGGGTGAGTGCTGAAGTGGCCTCACTGACCACACCTTCCAGGTCTGAGCCCTGCAAATAGGCAGGCAAGGGATTCCAAACCACAAGCTCCCACTTGAAAGCTGAGAGGAGGTACAGGCGGAGGCCCGGGAAGGTGCTGACTGAGAAACGCCAAAGTGTGCGAAGATTCATTCTCCAAATGAACTAGAGTAGGCACTCGTTCCCTTTATCAAGCAAAGCAATCTTCCCGACCTCTAGTGTGGCTGCTTGGAGGGAGAGGAGGGCCGGCCCCTGGAGATTCTTGGTGGCTTGGTGGCTACCAGCCCTCAGTTTTATAGACAGGAACAGTATCTCAAGAGGCGTCTGGTCCTCTGGGCTTGACGCAGAGGCTATGCATGGCAGCACATCGGTGAGTGATTCAAGGACACAGGCAAGGCCAGGGGCCATTCTGTCCCTTGCACAGGCTTCTCCATCCCCTCTCCAGGAAGTCAGAGCTGATCCATTCACAAAATAACCTCCTATCCCAGAAGGAGTGGAACATGTGACAACACCCAAATGTTTGCCACCATGTGAAGCAGCTTCACCAAGAGGTGCTGGCCCAAGGGACTTCAGCGAGGAGTAGAATGGGGAGACAGAGGGCAGCAGGAGCCCTGAGGAGACCTGGGACCCAGCACACAAGACAGTTTCCCATGCAAGGCTGAGGGGACACTGACTCTGAACCCAACACATATTCCTGCAACTGAACCACTGCGAGCCTGAGCGGCCTATGGGGAAACCCCATGCCTCACTGTTGGAGTAAGGTGGGGTGGCAGAGGAGGCTAGCATGACCCAGGCAGCAACATGGTAGAGTTGGGGCATCAACGTGAATGCAGACTGGGCTTGAGGTAGGTACAACAGTTGCATACGACAGCACTGATAGCCACGGATGCCACAGGGATCTCTGCACATGTGGGCCAGAGACAACGGCACCAGGGGAGCAGTGAGCCCACTTGCCCCCAACAGTGGCTTCCAAGATCTTCATCCACCAACAGGCACCAGAGCTCTTCGGAGAAGGCACTTATCATAGTACCTGAAGAGAAAGATACTAGATGATTTTGGGACAGCTTTCTGTGGTGGAGATCTAGGAAATACTGAAATAAATAGTACCAACCTCCACCCACCATGATGGAGTGGATCGAAAGGATCACAAGAACCAACTAAAAGAGTTCCCAGTGGTCAAAGCTGGAATGATTCGAACAGCAAAACACATAAAGTATTATCAGATCATAACCCAAAGGAAAAATAAATATCCATGAGACCACACTGATTAAATGATTGAATAAATAAATAAATTGGGGAGACAGGATAAGTCTCCCATGCAAAAGAATTTTCCAGACAGCTTATGTAGATGCCTTACCCTCCAGGAAAGGGAGAGCGGCAGCCTGCTTCTGCAGGGTGGCTACACAGCAAATTCCTTCCCAAGTGCACAGTGCAGGGCATGACCTGATTGGGGGTGAGAGGAGCTCTGCAGCTACTTCAGCCAAGATCTGGGAAGAAGCTGGAGTTCGCTGACCATGTTAGGGGTGGTAGAGGGGTCGGAAGACCACTGAGGGCACAGGGAAAAGTTTGAGCTCAGACTCAGAGGCAGGAAGAGGCATGACCTGGAGGAGCAACAACCAGAGGACTAGGATGCGGTGAAGCCAGATGGAAGTGGGGGGCACCAGCCAGAGCCAACACCTGTGCAGGCGGTGACACAGTCCAGAGAGCCTCAGCAGCCAGGCTTCCTGAGCTTTAGAGGAGGTCCTGAGGATTCTGGGAAGGGGTGGAGGAAGGCTGGCAGGAATTCAGGGCCGAGGCTGCTTACAACCATGGGGAAGTTTCCTGGGCAGCATGTTTGGGGCTCTGTGCTCCGTGCCATCTCTATCCCAACTGTTCCCCAGCCACTGTATCCAGAACATGGACCATCTGTGCATGACTAGGCAGCGCTGATTCATGTGTGGGCGCTGGCATTTGAATTCCATACATGGTTTATATCACAAAATGTGCTTCATTTGATTTGGGTTTCGGCCAAAGAGATCCATCAGTCAGTCTGTGGTCACAAAGGCCATGGGAAGCCTGGGGTGGGAGCTATTAGGGTGCTGGGGCATAGGCCTTGGCTATTTCCCACTCCAGCCATCCTGGTGCCCACACTGGCCAGTCTCAGCCTCAGACTTTCCCTTTGGACTCTCCAGGACACCATGAACAGCACGGCGGGGGCAGAGGCTGCTGTGGTCCCACTGCCTTGAGCTGGGCTGGCTACGACGGGAGCAGCAATGCGAGCTACCCCTCAGGCCAATGCTTTTGCCACTGATGTAGTCTATAAGGAAAGGCTGGGTGGGTCGCACTTTGGATTGCTCTATAACTCTAGAGTGAGGCTACAAACCTACATCTTGAAGTTATTCCCATGCGGCACCCGCTACCTGAGGGAAGGAGGCATCTACTCTCCCAAAAAAGTTAACTTTCAAAGCACAGCCTTCTTGACAACCAAAGGAAGGTTTCACAGAAAAATCAAGCAGCGAAGGTGCTTGGGTGAGACAGGCCACGGGCAGAGCGAGGCCAACCTTCTTGTAGGCCGTGCCAATCAGGCATTACCAGCCATGAAATATGCTGTTCCAGAGGTGGCACTGTAATGTGGAAGGTCCACCTCCGGAGCTGCAGGTGCATGACAGAGACCACACAACTGTTCCTCTCTCCACTCCTGCAAGATGGCAGCAGCTGTCACCTAGCAGCTGGAGCTGAGATGCAGCACCCTGACCTGGACAAGCCGCTTATGCTGTACACACTCATTCACTCCCCTGCCCGCGAGTGCTACCCAGAAGCCTCCTGTCTGCTGCCCTTATGTCCCACTGCTGTACCCTTCACTGGGTCGCCTGTCCCTTCCCACCCTCTTCTGCTCCCTGGCCCCCAAACCCCTTTGGAACCAATACACCACCTGCCACTCAGTATGTCCCCCCAATTCCCACATCTCAGCCTCTAAGGCCTGTGCAGTCCCTTCTGACTGCTTGAATACATCTCCCTCCGCTCAACTTTCTTAAATGCCTGGCATCCCTGACCACAGGACCTTTGCATCAGCTATTGCTATCACTCTTGATTTGGCTGCCTCCTCCTGGTACCCTCAGAGGGATTTCCTCCCCTCCTCTAGAGCCTCACCTTGCCGTGCTTTTGAGTGTGAGCCCTTCCCACCATGGTAATTTGGAGCAATCATGTGGCTGTGGAAATCCTCTGTGGCTGAGACCCTATCCATCTCACGCTATCAGTGCCCAGAACACAGGAGGTGTACAAACTTTCTCTCTTGAATGCAGCCTCAGCAACTGAATTTGCAGGACCTGGGACCAGAGAAAAATGCAAGGAGCTTTTGTTCAAAAATGTTGAAGAATTCCAAGAAGGCCACAGAGCGCACCCCACCTGTGGTCAGACACTTCAAAGACCAGGGCAGCACCCGGTGAAGCCATGGGTGGGTCACACGCCTACAGGTGAAGGTCGCTAGGCAAGCCTTGCTTCCCCATGGAGCAGTCCAGTCCTCACCCCGCGATCTGTGCCACACACTCTGTGGCTTGTACGGGACTCAACGCACACACCCCAGCTTCCTGCTTTACCTCCACAGCTGAGACCAAACTGTGGACCAGCCTGCGCTCCTTTGGGAGGCTCCAGGGCCCACCTTGATTCCAAGCACATCCCATTTCCTAGGCTCGCAGGACAGAGCCCTTACTTCCTAACTTCCAGATGTCAGGGAGCCTCTCTCCGCTCCTCTAGCCTGTTCTCAGCGCTAGGCCAGTGACAAAAATTTTCCGCCTTATGCTTCATTTCTCTCTCTGACCTCTGACCCAGATATAAATGGCGCACATGGTCAGGCCGGGCTCTCCAGATAACCTCCCTTTTATCTAACGCAAAGGCAGCTAATAAATAGCCCTAATTCATCTGCAGATCTCTTGCCTGTGTAATAGAAACTACTCCCACAAGGAAAACCCACCACCCTGAGCCAGGCCCGCAGTCGGAGGGAGTGGGCATCACAGAGGGCTCTCCTTCACGTGGTTCTGGGCCCCTTCCCGACCTCTCAGGGGCCTTGTTTCCAGGAGGAAGTTGCCCTCAGTGAGACAGATAGGCCTCATCTAGTTGGATGCAGGCCTTAAGAACAAAAACTGAGGTTTCCCAAGCAGAAAGGAATTCTGCTTGTAGACTAGACAAAGAAATCCCGCCTGTGCTTCCAGCCTGCCAGTCTGCCCTCCAGATTTCAGGCTGGCCAACCCTCACCACTGCGTGTGCCAACTCCCTAAAATAAAACCCTCTCGTCCCCTCCCCTGCTTGTGTGTACTCTGCTGGGCGTGGTTCTCTGGAGAGCTCGGGTTGATTTGCAGTGTGAAACACTTGGCAGGGAGTCCGCAGTTGAAGACCAGTGATTATGTTTACAGTGAAGTTGGCTGGGATTTGTCAAGCGCCTATGGCACAACAGGACCTGTCTGAGGAATGGGAGGAGCAGCTTGTTCGTCTTTTGCCTGTCGTCGTCAAGTTTTGTCTTTCTCCTGTGATGAGAAACGCGAGATCCTCACAAGTTCAGTGATTAGCCTAAGCTCATGTAGCTGTTAAGAGCAAGAGTTACGGGTTAGGGCTGTAGCTCAACGGGAGAACACTTTCCTAGCACAAGGGAGACCCTGGGTTGGGTCCCCAGATCTACAAGAAAACTGGGGGAGGGGAGAGGGAAGTGGCGAGAAGCACACTTGGCGCCGAGCTCACGGTTCGGGCCACCACATCCTGCTGCTGCTGCACCCTCCCTGGCAGCAGACTCCAGCAAGAGCCTGTGCGCCTGGCTGTCACGTGGGGCCCAGAGCAGGGAGGTCCTCCCAGCCACGTGTTCCCCTCAGTGAGCACTGCCGCCACTTCCATTAGAGCTGCTTTTAGCATCGCTGTCTCCGTTGTGTTCTTGCGCCTCAATATGTTCATTTCCAAAAACCAGGCGCCTCCGCAAGGCGCGAAGAAACAGAGTCTGTGCCACAAACACACCTGGCTGTCCTCTTGCTGCTCAGACTGGGAGCTGAGGGCAACTGGGGAGATTCTGGGCCGCACACAACCATTCCAGGGACGTGAGGCTTGCTCCCCCGCAAGGCTTTACACATGGCTGAATCCTGCCGCTTCTGGTATATTACAATGGACGCTGGATGCACAAAGCTCAGGTAGGTCTAGCTCTCTGCACTCTGAATCCACCACCACCTGGTCCTTCTTCTCTGAGCCTGGGCCTAGCCAATGTGTATCAGTTAGTTTTTGTTGCATAACAAACAGGCTCCCAAACCCAATGTCTTAAAAGGGGAAACATTTCTTATTATTTGCAGGTCCTCTTGCCACTCTTTGGGCCTCTGCTCCTGTTCCCTCTTCAGGCCTTTCCCAAACATCCTTTGTTTCACACAGGCTGTGCCATTTTGTTCTCTTCCAATCATGTGCCTGAACTGAAAGTCATATTTTTTGAAGTATTTATGAGCCAGGTGCAACGGCATATACCTGCAATTTCAGGTACTGGTGAGGCTGAGGCAGGAGAATCCCAACTTCAAGGTCAGTCTGGGCAACTTGGCAAGACTGTTTCAAGATGAAGTTTAAAAGGGGAGGGTTGGGAGTGTAACTCGGGCATGGGTGTGGCACGGGCGTAGTGTGCATGAGGGCCTGGGCTCAAAGAAAAGGGAACCGGCATGTGTTCATTTCTGCCCCACAAAAACTAAGTTCCCTAGAGCTACAGAGTTAGGAGCCGGGTCCCCTGGTCCTCATGAACAGTGTCAGGTACAGCACCTTTCGCTTGCTGTTCATGGGTGATGAATTCCAGTAAAACACCTCCTCACTTTCATTTGCCAAGGTGGATCCAGGTCAGTTTTGCTGCAGAGACCCTGTGAGACCACCTTGAAGCATCGGCTACTGGTGCTCGCCGGATCAGGAGGCTGGAAATCCACTCTCAAAGCCAGCCTGCGGTGGTGCTCTGGATCCTGAAAACAAAGCTAGTACCCATGGAATCCTGGCTCTCTCCATCAAGTGGCCTTCTGTGCGGGGTCCTCTCTTCTCCTTGTAAGAACACTGAATCCCCAAATAGAAATGGGTGTCTCTGTGCCATTGGTGTTGGTAACCTATGCCGCGCTGCGAATCATCTACTCTTACCGGGAGCTAGGATGAAGCGCCCCAGCAGCCCCACCCCCACCCACATCCGGGTGACTCACCCTCTGCTCTTTGACCTGGTAACCTGAGGGCGACCTCAGCCTTAAGGTGGCTGTATTGGAAGGTGCTAGAGCTTGTGTAGACTCCCCCAAAGTTCACCTGGGCTCTGTCTGGGGTCAGAAATGAAACAAAATTCAGATCAGAACAAACCTGAAAGGTGCTTTGTTTATTGCTGTTTGAGGAACTGATCCTAAGGCTTCTACCTATGAGGCAAACCTCTGTCCCTGACTATATGCCCGGCCTTCTTTATTATGGGTAGGATCTCACTGAATTTCCCAGGCTGGCTTTCAATTTATGATCATCCTGCCTCTGCCTCCCAAGTGGCCTGAATTGCCGCTGTGCACACATGGCCTTATGCCGTGGGGCTGTCAGTTTCTGCATGACCTGGGCCCCCAGCCTGACATGGCCTGTCCTCCCAGCAAGATACATGATCCCAGAGCCAGCTCCTAGTCGATCAGGCGAGCAGGCAGGATGGTCCTAGGGTTTGGCATAGAAAATCAGTAACAGAGAGAGAGGGGCATCTTGAGCACCTCTTGGCCTGCCCATGAGGCGGCAGTTCCTGCGCTGATGCTGTCCCGTGGCAATATTTGGAGACCTCGTGGGTGCCACAACTGACAGGTGCTACTGGCATCTGGGGGGTGAAAGCCAGGGCTGCTGCTAGGTCCCCTGCAGCATCCAGGAAGGCCCACGGAGAGGTCCTGCACCAGTGTCCCTGGGTCCAGGTCAAGGAGCCCTCATCTGTAGACACAATGATGAGGTCAGTCTTGCCGGGGCTGGAGTGGACCATCCAAAGTTCAAAGTCAGTGTCAGCTACTCTCTCGGAATTCTTTCCTTGTGCTTAGTTTCCTCATCTATGGTATTAGAAAACAGAGTCACCACGGGACCAGAGTGTGACATCAGCCAGATAGGTGGCCAACCACTCAGCGGACACCAGCTACGAGGGAGAACGTGCCTTCGTACCCAGTGTGTACTCCCCATATGCCCAGCTGGGTCTCGTCAGGGACAAGGACCCGATGCAAAGCAGATGCCACTGCCACCACCACCTGGCGATACTTCTAAAGCACCTTGTCCTTATTTTCTTTCTCCAAAGTGTCAGGGATGTGATGAGGTCCAGATGAGAAGAAGCCATAAGACTGAGCCCCAGGCCAACTTCTGGGACACCCTGCCCCTCCCCTAAGCCACCCTGTCAGATGGCAGGCCCTGGTCAGCGCGGATACCGAGTGGCACTTTTCCTAACCAAAGCACTCAGGGGCTCTGTTCAGGGGAACCTTTGGAACAGATCGTACTCTGTATGTGCCGAGCCCGGTGGTGGCCAAGCTTCCCAGGCAGGGGGCTGCCTAGTCACCAGTAGCCATAAATCTCTTACGAAAGGACATTCCCATCAGCACATTGACAGTGCTCAGGAGGCCAGGCCAGGACAGCAGGCTTTTTCTGAGGCAGCTCAGACCTATAGGGTAGCCTTCACCTCTCACCTGGTTAGACCATTTTCCCCAAGTCCCGAGTCTCAGGGAACCTCCCTGAACCCACTCATGCCTTCTGTGTGGAGCAAAGTATCTTTCTCCCTAAAGTGTGTTCCCACTCACTGCTTCCAAACCTGGCACTGCTCTCCAGAGCCCACGGGAGAGGTCCACACTCTTCTCTTGTGTGATCACCAGTTCCCAATTCCTGTTTTCACTTCCTGCCGCCCTCTGAGACTCACTGGGCCCTGCCACCCTGCCTTCCTGGCCCCCGAGCTCTTCCCTGACCACAGTGCCTTCTCCACAAAGCCTTCCTGCCACCTTCCAAAACTCAAGGTGGAATCATAACATCAACATCCTCACAGCTGGCAGAACACCAACCTGCATCATCCTGTGAGCCTTAGAGCTCCGCACATGAGGACTCCAGGGCACGAGGACTTTCAGCAGCACACGAGACCAAGCCCGCCAGCTGCTAGAACAGAGCCAGGATATGCATCCCAGGCCCCTGCACCGGTCCTCTGAGCCCAACACCACGCTGTACTGACCATGTGAGGTGTCCTGTGCTCCGCAGAAGGCACCGTCCTTGGATGCCCACCTTGCTGTCTGAGAGCTCTGAGCGTTCTACTGTGGCTTCCTGGACACACCTCTATGCAAGGACCAGATTCCAGAAGGGAATCCACCCTCAGAGCTGCAGGCTGAGCCCTGGGCCTGGCTCCCACTGAGCTCGGCATAATGATTCGAAGGCCCTTCAAGCTGTTCGAAGGACTGGCAGGAAGGCTTCCTTCCAGTGCCTCCCAGCTCCCCGGCTGCTGCCTGGGGAATACCGCAGCCTCACATGCTGGGCGCACATGGTACTTGGCTCTGCGGCACAGGTCCATGCCTGTGGTTCTCTGAAAAGGCCATCGCTCAGGGTGCCTGGAATGACACAAGGGCATTCTGATACCTCAGAGGGCCCTTTCTCAGCTAGACGGCTCCCCTGTCGAGGCTGGAAAAGTTCCCTAAGTGGCTTCACGCAAGACGAAGCCCGTATGGCGGAGGGTGTGGCCTGTTTCATGGCAGACCCCAGGCTGCAAGTACAGGCCCTTCCTTTCCCCTCCCACCTGTCCCCTCACTCTCAGCCTACGGAAAAACTGTTCTGATTATTCATATGCCTACTTGCTGTAGGTATTACAACACCCCATGAGACAGGTGGGGAAACTGAGGCAGTAATAGAGCTTGCCACGGTCTCTGAAAGTAGGACCGGGCTTCCAGCTCAGGCTGCCCAGGCCTCCCCAGAGATGGCTGGTGAGGTGATGCTCACTTGTCTCTGGGAGCAGGATGCAGAAGAGGTGCAGGTAGCCCCAATGCTCATGGGACCCAGTGGTGATGCTCCTGCCCTCTCTTCCCTTCTGCTGAAGCTTTACATGGATACGAAGGTAGATATAACCCAGGCTGGATTTGCTTGTAGTTATTCATTATGGTTACAATATTCATTTCTATTTGGGTATTAAAAGAAATCAAACATTTTCTTGGAACCCACAAGGTTCAGGGTGCTTAGCATTGTGCTTGCTGTCCCTGATGAGTGAGTCACCCTACTGGGGTAGGGGCAGAAGGAGGGGTAAACAGGGTTGCTCTCGCCAAAGCTGGCTCCTCCGGCCTTCCTGCAGTAGGTCCAGGCTGTCTGCACAGACTCAAGCGATGGCAGTTCCCAGGGCTCTGCCTCTCTCTTTCCTTGGCACTGAAATCCACATTGCAGTGGGTACACCATCCCCTCACCCTACACTCAGCCCCCAGCAAAACTGCACGTGTGTCACTTCCTGCACGTGGGTGCCCAGGGGTCAGTGAGCCATTCCTTCCTTCACTGTCAGGCTGTGAGCTTGGCCAGCACCTGCTGGGCGCCTCTTCCCACCCAGCCTCTCAGGATCCGGCAACATGGTTGGCTCCCTTTGCGGAGAAAGGACCAGCCACCAGGAGTGTGGGGACACCTGCAGCAGAAGCCACCCCACAGCCCTCTCCATGTCTGTCCCCGTGTTTGTGCTTCTCGACTCTCACTGACCCCAGAACTCCACGTTAGACAAAGGCAGCACTCCTACCAAGGCAGGGTGCGAGTGGGATTTGCACAACTTTTAGATGTTTTGAAATTTCGATTCAACATTCTGACTTCAAGTTGCTCTGCCCTAAGCACCCTCTCCCTAAGAGTCAGGTTGATGGCCCATAAGCGGCCTTGACTATAGAGGACCACGCAGCACCTTGCGCTCACTTCCCGCATGGCCGTTCGCAGCTGGACAGGAAGATCGGGTTTGTGCTGTTTATCTCCACCACCCACCCACCCATCTATCCATCCACCTCTCTATTTATTTATTGCCACTCCAAGTAAACCTTCATTGACAGTCATGAGAAGATGGAAGAACATTCAGGGGAAATTGTCAGGTTATTACTATCATTTAAGCAATGTTTTTTCCTCAAGTAGTTTGCCATTTTAAACACCTGTGATGAATAGCTTTGTAATCAAAAGTTTGGGGTATGAACATTTTCAAGTTCTTCAATCATTTTGACAAACTGTTTACATAAAAGTCATTCCGGCTTACACTTCTACTGGTGTGCTGTGAGAATAAAAATTTCTCTGTATTGTTGCCAAGTTTAGAAAATGCCAAAATAAATTTGAGTACTCAAAAACTGATATATTTTTTTCAATTAGTGAAGAAAGGACTGAACTTTGCCAGAGACAGATGTCTGTTGTGCTATGATGAACTGACTCTCCTCCGTCTAGAATTACCAAATAAAATGTAGGACATCATTAAATTTGAATTTTAGATAAACAATGAATAATTTCTCAGTATATGTTCTACACAGTGCATGAAGCATATTTATATTAAGAATTTACTTATCATGTATCTGAAATTTAAATTTAACTGGGCTTCCTGTATTTTCGTTAAAGCTGGCAAGCCAGCCCTTGGGCATGCATCTACTTTCACAAAACAATTATTTAAACAACAGAAATTACTTTCTCACTGTGCTGGAGGCCAGAAAGTCTAATATCAGGATCCACTAGGGAATGGGCTCTGGGTGAGGGCTTTCTTTCTGTATTTTTATTTGTTTGTTAACTGAAATATGAAAACATAAAATTGTACATATTAATGAAGTGCAATGCGATGTTTTGCTTCATGTACACATTACATAATGTTTAAATCAGTTTAAATATACCTGTCTCCTCAAACACTAATCCTTTCTTTGTGGTGAAAATACTCAAAATCTTCTGTTCTAGTTTGTTTGTTTGTTTTATAATGTTTGGTCCCCCGTTATGGCGTATAATCACCCTGCCTGCAACGCCACACACAACCGCTCGCTACAATCCATCTGTATCGATTTTTTATGTAGTTGCTTCTTCCTTCCAAACACCAGTATAAGTGAGCACGAGTTCCTCCAGCGCAAGTACTTACCACGTCCTGAGACAAGGGCCAGTCCTCTGTCTCCGTGGGAGCCTGTGGCCCTCAGAAAACCCCTATGAGTCCTCATTTTCCTTGACAGTAAGCTCTGTCCTCTTAGAAGTTTCTGTAGGTCCGGTGGTCGGGATGACCTAGCCAGGTGCTTCTAGTTTGAGATCTTTTCTGCGGGCATCTATCTGGTGGCCTTCCCCTACACGGAGTGTGCTGCTGGGTATGACCTAGTGTATGGTTCGAGGACAACAAAAATGAAGACGGTATCCCCCACTGAAACACTGGCTGGCGATCATGCTGCAAGTTTATTACATAGCTGCAGATGGAAGAGTGGGGCGAGTCTGTCCCTGTAAGTAGGGCTGGCATGTCTCATGCCATCAGGATTCTGCTCTTAATTTGCTTTTTCATAGATAATTCCAAAAGGAGATACAATCTATGCCCTGTCAGAACAATTATGAGCTCTGGATTTATGAAGCCCTTGGTACCCAGTGTTGACCACACTGCACTGCAGATGTAGCACGAGTGATGTCAGCCAAAGATTTAATTGAAGACTTGGTGGAAACAGCGCAAAGACTACTGTTCCAGGCCTTTGTGGTCATGACCCTGGCTCTGGGAGGCTTCCAGCCTGAACACCCATCTCCCTAATCCTCTGCACAACTGGTCTCTTCCCAGACTCTCCCACATTCCCTACAACTCAGACACAGGAAAGATCAACTCTGAGACACCCAAGTAACTAGAGCAGGTGGGCCCACCTGGGGCTGGCTCCAAGTGTGGGCCCACAGCTGCCGCCCAGCTGCGGAAACCCAAATCTCAAGGTTTTCTAAGGATTTTCCCACCATCTGGGCCTAGGGATTCCCATGGCCAGAAGCCTCCAGAGCCAACGTGTCCCATTTTCAGTGTGTCCTCAGAGGATCCCTCACAGCCCCTCTCTCCCTGAGGCATTTTCATCCTCTCCCACCGACACCCTCCTCCCCAGCAATTGCACCCCATCTGTCTTCCAGCAGTGAATGCCCGTCAGCAGAGGGGCTTCTACTCAGCTCTCCTCAAGCTCAGTTCGCACAGAGCTTGGAGCCCCTCCAGCATTATCCTGTCACCCATGGCTGTCAGTACGATTTTATTTTTCTAACAGTGGAAAGAAATGTTTCCAGGATCTGACAGGGAAACCTCTCCCACCATCCAATTGTCTTGGGTACTTCACCTGTCAGCTACGGAACAACCCAGGCATTTGCCACCAGGCCGGGGATCAAAAAGCAAGCTTATTGCTGAAGCGACCCCAACACACTGGCCAAGCTTCCTCGCCTTCTAGTCCTTGTATCGTCTCTGGTTCTCCATTTGAAAAAGCTGATGTCTCCCCTCCCATTAACTCATTCAACATGCTTTCTCAGAATGCAAATTCAGTTCTGGGCCCTGGACAGCTGACAAGAATCACAACAGCAGCTGGGTTTTGTTGTGCACTTCCAGTGTGTCGCATGCCAAGCAAGCCCCTGGTCCATCTATCATCTCAGCACGTCATCACACTGGCCCTATAAGGAAAGTGACATGGCAAGCAAGGGCCTGTTGACAAAGAGCACTGTAGACTCACTCACCTGCTCAAGCCACAAAATAACCACTGGTGAAGCTCAAAGTGACAGCCCCGGAGTCAGGGCTCCCGCTCGCCAGCTGCGGTGGCTCCCACTACAATGCCAGGGGCACTGTGTGCTCCCTGTCCCACACGGCGTGTGACTGGGAAGGATCGTGTTAGCAAATGCACATTCTGCATCGCTGTCATTTGACATAAGGTCAAGGCAACATTGATTACAGTGTATGCAGCAGACAGAATTTGCTTATGGCAAAATAATGTTTCTTGCTAAGCATTTCCTTGAAATCTGATGTGCAAATGTGAGATTTCCTATGTAGCTGTGATACACACAAAGATGCTGACTCCCGTCCTCCTCCTCCTCCTCCTCCTCCTCCTCCTCCTGTTCGTCTTCCTCCTCCCTTTATAATGTGATTTTGTGACTCCTACTATCAAGAGGCAGAGTTAAGCTCTTGAAACCTGGGCTGCTTTGTGACTTGCTTTGAATAACTAGTGTGGAAGAACCAAGGCCCCGGGGGACCCTGCATGGGCCTCTTCTCTTGCCTCGTCCCTCCCCCCCCC
>NDGM010418228.1:0-14365 GCA_002564305.1 Octomys mimax | reverse complement strand
GAAAGAAAGAAAGAAAGAAAGAAAGAAAGAAAGAAAGAAAGAAAGAAAAGGAAAAGAAAAGAATGACTATAAAACAAACAAGCACACAAACAAAAAATTCTGACCACTGCCAGTGTTGACAGGCTATGGAGAAAGAGGAGCTCTCATACACTGTTGGTTGAAATATATAAAAATACAATTACTTTGGAAACGAGTTGGGCAATTTCCTAAAAAGTTAAATGCACATTTACCCTAAGACTTGGTCATTCTATGCTTAGTTATGTACTCATGAGAAAATTAAAACTATATTCAGTTAGACTTGTGTATAAAATTTCACTGGAGCATTTTTCTTGTAATAAAACAGCATTAAGGTCCCGTAGCCAGTGGGGAGGCTGAAACAGCAAAGTGAAACAGATACCAGGTACAGAATGAACTCCTAGAAATACAAAGCAATGGAAGGTGAGTATATACCGTAATTCTCAAAGTAATAAACATAGAATAATGCCAGGCCTAAAATGAATACACATTGGCATATACTTTGTAAACCAATTTCAGGATGGGATTCTAATTCCAGAGTGTGAAGGAAACAAGGATGGAAAGCAGATTAGTAAATGACCAAGGTGGTACTTGGCAGGGTGGAGGAGTTATGTAGGATCACAAGAAGCCTTTTGGGGAAAGGATATGTGTATTATGTTTTCTGTAGTAATAGTTTCATAATTATACAGTAAGGCCAAAATTTAACAAAGAGTTCTTTGTAAACACTTTAAACTTGTAGTATGTCAATTTTTCCTTGATAAACTTGTAAAACTAAAAACCGACCACATCATTCTTCTGCCTAAAGCTCTCCTAGTTATTTTCCATTAGTTTTGGAATAAAATTTAAAGTTTCTAGTATGACTTAAGTGGTTGCATACAATCTGACCCATGGCTCTGTTTTATTATCTAGATTGAGATAAAGGTATATATATATATTACCTTTATCTCAATCTAGACTCTCTTCTTTCACTGGATGTTTTAAGTGTGTTCCTGATAAAGACATCTCACTGTTTTATTAATTTAATGAACCATCTCTACAAATAGTCACAATCGTGCTGCTTCATTCTCTTTAATTCTCTGGTCAAATGTTATGATCTCAAGGACAACTTCCCTGGCCCCACTCATTAAGGGAGCCTCATGCCCTGATCCTGTTACTCTCTACTCCATCACCACAAGTCACTTTCTTCCCTGGGTCTTTAAACTACTTGGTATTTTTAAAGCAATTGTTTGTTATTTATTATCAATATCCCCCTCCCCTAGAATGTGAGTTTTGCATTGAGAAAATAATTGTATAGTGTTAAAGCTGCATCATGTGAAACAATGTCCAATCTACCATCTGGTCAATAAAGGTTAGTCAGCACAATTAGTGATCTAGATAAAAGGTAATTCTTCCTGTACATTATTGCGTTGACACAGCTCTATCACTTCTTTAAAAATTTCTTTCCATTTTGTTCCTTCCTATAATATGCTAGAGGCATAGATTTGTTAGGATTGGAAACTTTATAACTTCTATATATGCTTTGATCCTAACTGTTCCTGAAGTTCAAAGAATCATGCTGAAATGGGCAGGGATAACTAAAGCATATAAAGCATTATGATGCTTAAGAATCACAGGGTAAGGTCACTAAGAGATTTTTTTAAAAAATAAGAACTATAAGAAAGAAAATCACTAGTAAATGATACTAAATTATATCATATTTAATGAATACAAAAGCCAAAACATACACCAAACATGATTTCATTCTATTACAGTCAGCAAATAGTTCTTTTGCAACTTTATGAACCAGAAATTGTTTTTCACTAAAAATAAGGTCCTGTGTAAAATTTAATTTTGTTCCTACTTTTTTAAAAATTCCATATCCTATTTAGTTATTTTTCTTACTACACAGAAGTGAAAGGCTGAAAGGCCTAATAAAGGAAGGATGACCCTATCATGATCACTGGCATGTGACATATGAACAAATGACAACTAAGGAGTGTGAAAGCGGGGTTGTGTTTAACTTGTAACCACTTTCTTACAAGAAGCCAACATCTGCTTTCATAGAGCAAAGCTGCAAATTTTCAAGAAAGGCTTCATTTGTTTGCCAAGCCCTAAAGTAGAATCCCAATGACTCCTGCAGCTATGCTCAAGGGTGCTGCTGTTGTTGTTTTACCAGGGATTAAACTCAGGACCTTGCACTTGACAGGCAGGCACTTATGCTGCTGAGCTATCTACCCTGCCCTGTGCATTGTTTTTGAGTCACCTCCTCAGCCTCACTAACTTTCTTCAGTTGCCCTGCAATGAATTAGACTTCCTGGGGATCTGGATGTTGGATGTCTTGAAGTTGGCATGGGATAAGGTTATACGCTTATCCGAATCCAGCAGGCTGGCCAGCCCTGTAGAATACAGTGCTAAAAATCATATATTTAATTCTGATCCTTGTTGCTTCAGACAGGATTGATAGAGACCTGAGTCCGTCTTCATATTGACCTGAATTTGTATTGTAAATGGAAAAATGTCAATGATATATTTTAATAGGATGTCAGGCCCCTAGAGCAAATGCAAGCCTTTTTCAGTTGGTACTAGATATTTCCATCAGAGCACCAACACACTCTTTTTAACCACTTAAACAACCTGAATGGGACTAGTTCAAAGCTAGCTCAGTATGGTAGAATGTTCTGTTTCATTCATTTCTTATTGGACAGTAAAATAAATTTAGTGTTGGGCAGCTTTTACATACTTTTGCATAATTACCTTTATTACCACTTTTATGTGTGTTTGACTTCATATTTGTATGTAACAAAAGCATTTATAAATTATGGAGTAGTATATTATGAGCCACCTGCTACATTCACATCAGACACCAAGCCCTTCCTTAGGATGAATTTCTGTATCTAAGAAAAGGCTATTTTTTTATTCAGAGTGATGTCATGAGGAACACATTTTATGTCTGATCAGTACTCTCTCAAACACCAGCTCTCACAGATGAAGAGCAAGACCGTATCTTAGTCTTTTTAGGATGCAAGCAATGTAAAATCTTGCACTGTCAGGGCCAGGGAGATGGCTTAGTAGAATAAGTGCTTTCCTGGCAAGAACAAGGGCCTGAGTTCAATCCCAGGTTCTACAAAAATAAATAAATAAATACATAAATAAATGAATAATAATAAATTAAAACTTTCACTGTCACAAAGACAAAAGGCCTGAATGAATAAGTGATAATAATGCACTCATCAAACTTTCAAAACTGAAGCATATTCTAAACCACAAATTACTTCAAACAAAATAAATATTCAAAATTTCAGGCCAAGTAATAAACCTCTACCTTCTTCCTGTCTGGTTTCTAACTGAAGTTCCATGGCTTCTGACTCAACCATAGATGCAAAAAGAGGCAGGGGGCATCCTGAAGTCTAGGTTGAAATTTGAAAACACATTTTCCTTTTCATCAAATTCTTTTTGTTAGTAAGATATGTCCTATTGAAAAAATATTAATTCTTCATGCTACTCAAATAATTTTAGTACAATGCTTCATGCAATATAAATTTGCAAATAAAATATATATTCATTTGTATCTCTGAAATAACTCATTGTCCTTTGTAACACATGGAATAGTGTAAAGATTTTATATTCTTTCCCTGTGTGACACATTCCAGGGGCTCTTCACAGTGTTACCATAAAATTAGACCATTTTTTATTGAAATACGAGGAGGGAAGGATTAGTCATAATAGGATACCATAGTCTAGTTCAATGTCATCGTTGGACAAACTTTCTAAATACAGAGACTGAATGTTACACATGAGAAAATTTGGTATGTTGAAAAGAACATCTTTAGACTTGACATTTATGTCAGACAGAATGGCAAAATTGCATGTGTGCTGAGGGTGTTCTGGCTGTGACTTGAAGTACACCATATCCTTAATAAAAGAACAATAAAATGAAATGTCATGAACTCAAAAATCCCCTCATTTTTAAAGTTTTAAAGAACTCTATTCAGTACTTAACAACTAAAATAGTATGAGATAATAATGTAAAATTCACTAACATGACATTCAGAATAAATTTTCAGAAGGAAATAATTTTCTTTTACAAAAAGTTTTCAGTTATTTTTAATCACTTGAATTTCTTTCAGGTTCTAGTTTTGAGATAATCTGTCCTTCATAATTTTCTGTGAATATTAAAGTATACTTGCTTTAAAACACAGCAATAATCAGCACTTTTAAACTTCATGAAATTTCATGTATAATAAAATAAACCTATTTTTCTCATTATACAACTTTTGATGGAGTTTAATTCTCTCTGATATGGCATTATACCCACAAGTCAGAACACATGAATGATTCCTAAACAGCATAAATCATCGCTCACCTTTTCTGGTCACAATCACTTTTTTGATATTCACTTAACAATATGCCAAGGACTTGGGCATTACAGGCAAGCTGTAAAATTGAATAAGTCTTGGTTCATGGTCTTTGAAAGTGAGAGACTTGCTGGTGATGCGTGAACTGAGTTTGAACTGAGTTTGACAAAAATAGATAGTATGGTACAAACTACCCCCATGTACTCATTTTACTCCCCAATCTCCACCATCTCACCATGCTTTCCTGCAGCATCCCTTAGCACCAGGACATGCCTCAGTCCCAGTATAGGTCAGGTGCATATCATCCTTTCTAACTTAATAATTGTAACAAACTGTGAAGACAAACTACATCTTATTTCCTGGCTATCATGTTAACCCATCACAGTTTTAATGATGCAAGCAAAAGACACAAGACTCATGGCTCATGGATAAAAATAGGTGATTGCTGATAGCAAGTATAGTTTCCACGGTGCTCATGTTGTACTGGTTCCTCCTGGCCAAGTCCACATTGGCAATCGGATGGGAAACACAGTAGTGGGTTGTGTAGAGCAGGACAACACCTGAATTTAGAGAATTGAATCAATTATTAAATCAATTATTACAGTCTAAAGAAAGACCTTATGTCTTTCTTCCAAGGTTCTCCAATACATCAATCTGGTAAAGCCAGTAAGGACCTAAAGCAGTGTCTGTATTAGAAGATACGTATACATGCAAGAGATTCATACAGAGTAATTGTGTTTTGACGTAAATACACCTTGATATAATGGATTTCCGTTGACTTCACTGAATAGGGGAAGAGTGGATTGATGAAACTATAAAGCCAGTAGCTGACAAAAAGCTATTTACCTTGTTACTCAAAACGATGCATGGTAGCAACCAGAGAAAGGACGATTTGCATGTTTTATGCTAGAAAGAATACTTCCTAATGCATTGTGTCAGTCAGGACCTCCTTTGTTCTTACTTCCTCCAAATATGTATGAACTATTCTCTCTGTTGTCTCGTGTGTGTGTGTGTGTGTGTGTGTGTGTGTGTGTTTCTGTGACTTGAGAGCTGCAGAGACAGAGAGAAAGTAGATGGAGTGAGGGAAGGAGAGAGAGAGGGAGAGAGAGATTGCTTTTTACATTATTCTTTATTCTCAAAGGGGAACCCTAAATCTTCATTATTTATTGATTGTGCAGCATATTAGAAAATATCCATGAGAAAGTTTTCAAGGGAACTTAAAGTTCTATTCTTGCTGTTGACTGTGCATAGTATATGCATTTTAAAATCATATCAGGCACACTAGGGGCATGCCTGCTATGTTTTTATGAATAAGTAAAACTCATGGAAACCCTGGTTTTACGAAACATTCTATGATCAATTCTTTGCCAAATCTACTGGCTCTTCCATTGTGCTCACTTTCTCCTCCCATTTCTCCTTTGAATTGCTCCGAATGTTGAATAAAATCAAATAAACATGACAGTCAATTGACTAGTCCTAAAAGAGATTAACTTTCTACATCAGGAAGATTAGGAATTATCACTTTAAATAGGAAAGCAGAGGTAAAGAAGACAAGCACTGCAATTTCAACTATCATTAAATTGCTGCAATTCTTTCATTCCCTAAAAAATACATTTCAGTTTTTTCCAATGGGATGCACAGAGAGAGAGAGAGAGAGAGAGAGAGAGAGAGAGAGAGAGAGAGAGAGAGAGAAGAATCTGTACAGTAATTAGAGCATCTCTATTTGTATAAAACCACACAACATGCTGAACAGTTTACTTCCAAAGTGCATAGAACTCGTGAGCACCATGTGAGGGACAGGAATCAGAGTCGCTTTTCTGCTTCTAAAGTCATCTTCTTATGCACCCAAGCGGGGAGACTTGAAGAAGCTGTGGGAAGTTGGGTGGGAGTCAGAAGCCGATATGTTTTGTGCAAACAGGCTGCTGATGTGCAATTCTCTTCACTGAAAATCACAATTATTTGAAGACACTTATTAAAGACAAATTCCCACTGAGTGCAGTAGCACGTGTCTGTAATCCCAGGCACTTGAAGCAGGAGGGCCATAAATTTGAGCAACTTAGAGAGACTCTGTCTCAGAAAAGCCTGGGGCTGTAGCTCAGAGACAGAAAACTTGTCTAGCATGCACCAGATTCAGGCTCCAATCCCCAGTACTGATTAGATAATTATAATTTATGGATAATGTACATAAATTTTCAGTACTCCAAGGCCTAAGACTATGCATATGTAGTTCTAAGATTCTATCTAGAAATCTATAATCTGTCTTCCGGGTGATTTTTGTCAGTATCCAGGTGTGGACTGTGTTTTAGAGAATGAATATGTATTTGGAAAAAAACAAATAAATTTAAAGCTGGCAATAGGTTTTTGTATTGGCTTGGATTAGTTTTCTAAATGTTTGGAATCAGAAAATTCATAAGAGGGCCAGCAGACTAAAGCACCTGCTTAGGCAGAGAGACTGAAATCAGGAGGATCACTGAGTCTGATCTACATAGTGAGACCCTGTAAACCCTGTAGACCCTGTACAAAAAAAAATCATAAGTGAAGAATCAAAATATATGGATTTTAATGTGGAACTTGAAATTCTTCAGTTAATACAAGGAAAAGTCTCTCTGCATTGTCATAAGACAATTTGTTTTATTTAGTAATATAAATTAAATATGTTTGTAGCCAAGAATGAATGCTCAAATGATTATATTTAATCTAAATGCAGATTCTCATGCACTCTTACTTGTTTCCCTTCTAGATTGCATTAAGAAGACATTACACTGACCCAGGCGACTGTCCTTTTGGCATCAGAGACAAGGATACCATTCCATGGGGGAGGGGTTGTCACAGGGTAGGAATGCTGGGAGGAAGCCAGTGTCCCTCCATCAGCCGTGTTTGGGTGCCAAACAGAAAGAATATGGTTAAGGCAGACTCTGATGAGAGAAAAATCTGTTCCTGAAGTCACACAGCAGATTGGGGCCCTCACAAGTGGGCCTCAGTTCTGGGAGTACATTGGGCAATGGAGTCTAAGAAAACTATGCAACATTCTCTTGAAATGTG
Source organism: Octomys mimax (assembly GCA_002564305.1). NCBI lineage: Eukaryota > Metazoa > Chordata > Mammalia > Rodentia > Octodontidae > Octomys > Octomys mimax. Next base: position 6,974 of record NDGM010418228.1, on the reverse strand, counting down.
TGTTTCTGCTTTCTCCCTTGATATCACCTATTTTCCAGTTCTCAGTAACAACTGTTACAGTTTGGTGTTGGCTCTGCTGTTTAGAAACAGGAAAAGGACCACTTTCTTCAGTTTTACTGAAGCAGACGGAGAGTTTTGTCCTGGTCAGAAGTCAGCAGACGATCTTCAATCGCATGCCTTTCTCCTCTTCGCTGTGCTCTACTACTTTATTATCCAAGTGACATTTCAGCAACATTTTGGGGACCATTAATGTAGGCATTAGTTCCAGGGAGATCCCTTATGAGAAATTCTCATCTATTCCATTGTGCCTGGAGAGCAGTGCAATGCACTAAGGAGAAACAGATGGAAACAGCTAGGATTGGATAGCTCAGCTAGTAAAAATTCAGGACTAAGAAACTCAAGGTCAGAAGACTCTTCATTGCTGGAGTCATAGAGCAATTAACTGAGAGAGAATAATTTTCCAAAGGCAGCAATTAAAGCTGCACCCTGGCCAAGGACTGCTGCCCTCCTGAAGCCCAAATGAGAGAATGGGAATGTTAAATCTACCCATCGATGGACAAAATGACTCATTAGTACCCCTGAGAGCCTCTAGCAGGCCGAATCAAGAGAGAAGTCATCAAAGGCAGGGAAAGAGAAGGAGACAGAACAGAGAAGATGAAAGAATCTGACATCTGTGCTTGTACAAGTACAAAATGACAATTGATAAGATGTGAAGGTTAGTAGGTATTGAGAGAAGAGTACTTCCAGAATCACTGAATGCCACCAGTGTCATGGGAGATCAGTTATTTCTCAGAATGCAACACAGCAAAGATCTGATCCAGATGATGGTGTGTTGGTAGTGACATCTTATCACAGGTCAGGATCGTCACGGGTTCAGTTCCAGTTAAAAAGGGATTTTGGAAGGATCTGATATTAGAGCAGCACTGAGAAGACAAAAGTTAAATATGTGAACCACAAGATAAACTCATGTGTGGGCTGTGAGTGTGTGTGTGTGTGTTTACATGTAGATTACATACAGGTTTCTAGAGAGACAATGGGGAATGGAATTATCCTTGAATCCAGTGTTTATATCTTTAGTGTAGAGACAGAAAGATTGAGTCCACAACTGACCTACATGTGTCAATGTCAGTTCTGGGAAGATGAGTTAGGAAGCTAAGCTCCTTCCTTCACTGAAAGATTTCTTATTCATATATCTATAATTTATCTATTTTAGTAGTATTTCCTTTGATAAAATGTCATCGTGAAAAGTAAACTCATGAAGTAGGTGCTATGCATGAGAAATAATAGTTTCATCCTCTGACTTTGTACTTTATATAATCGTTTTCATTCATGAGATGCAAATATCTTGTCAGCGAAGCCTCCATGACTTAAGCAGACATCAAGTTAAGAGTATTCTAGCATTTTTAAGCTAAAAATATATAAGAAATAACTATCTTGCTTGCTCACCTTTTGCTATTTTAAAGAGTAATTTAAACATGCCTATTTCTGTAGAGATTGTCTGCTCTTAATTATGAGAAAAGGAAGCCCTGGTTTTAAACATCATCCTCAAATCCCAGTTTAGATAGAATAATGAAAAATATAGGACAGAGGTGATGTCTTAATTTGAATCTGGAAAGAAAAGAAAATCATGCATAAATTGTGGAATGTTGTTCCACAATTGTAGGATTCCAATCACAGATTTAAAAAGGACTGGATATAGCACTGTCCCTTGCTCGTCCTCACTCAAGGCTTTCATACACTGGCCACAGATGGGCTAGTGAGGACAGGGCTATTGTCAGAGTCTCTAAGCATCTAACAATTACCATCAGGCTGAAGCAAGTGAACAAAGGCAGACAAAGAAGATGGCATCTGTGGTAATGCTGCAGCTCTTGACACCCTGCCCGATTCTTCTAAAGTTAATGTATGAAGAAACTGGACTCTAATACACTCAAGTTGCTGCTCTGTTTAAACAGATGAAATTAGAATATTGCTTGGCAGAAACATGATATACTGTGTGTTACTGGGAAGTTCTACATAAATGGTAATATCGCCTAGACTTCAAAAAGGTGTAGCAAATACACACCCAGAAGGTGGAAGCGAAACAAGCACTTGATACCACAACTTTGGATCTCCATTGTGTGGTAACACATCATGGCTTCAGGTGCAGCTTTGATTAAGTATAAGCAATAAATCACCTTAGTTTAGTGGGAAATACTTCAAATCTAATTATTCCATAAAGTATCAATCTAAATTTGGAAACTGACCCTATTTCCAAATCAATTTCTATTTCATGAGAAGTGCAAGCACAGGTTTCTAAATGACTGTACTTAAAACCACTCAAAGGGAACGGTGATTGGTTTATTACCATGTGCAGTTTTTATCGGGACAAAAGGACTTCAAGGACCCACAGGGTGACTTTTCACAGCACCTTATTTGTGCTACCAGATCGCAGTATTTTTCACACAGGAAAGTCTCCGGGTGTGTTTTTCACATTTCATTTAATTATTTTAGCTGTAGAGGCATAATACAAGTCTATAGGTACCATAGTCTTCATGGGAAAATAGCCTGCTTTTCAGACTGCAATGTTTTTCTGTGTAGTATTGTATTAGATCTCATCTAGGTAACAGAGTTAAAATCACATGCTAAATTGAGTCTGCATTATAGTCAATGAAAATTTGCAATTATTGTAACTTTCTGATCTTGTGCAATTGACTTTATAGTAAAATGGAAATATCAAATTTTCATCAAATGTTATATGAAGGTCAAATGAACGAATACACCTAGAACAATACCTGGCAAATAGAAAAGCAATATTTATGGAACATTATTTTTCTTGATTGTGCTTTGTTTATACTCTACTTAAAATGAGGGTGTGGTGTCATAAACTGGCCCACTATTTTTTCTTCCTAAAAATAAGTAATAATTATCATTTCATGTGTACATTGTTATGTATGTGTATCATTTTGCAAAGGGTTGAGACAACCTATAAAAAAAAAAAAGGCTAACCATCTAGTCACAAAAACACAGGTGAATTCTTAATGAGCTCACCATGCTAGAGCAACACCTTGAAAGCGTTTCAAGTGGCCAGAGGATGTGCCAACTCCTGACACACAGCTCACAAAGAGTTTTAAGTGATCCTTCTTATTTCCTTACGTTTTCCCCTCAAAGAGGATATCTAATAAAAATTTCCCAAATTACTCATCTCTCTCACATATGTGAAAAAAACCCAAGATCCAGTAACGTAAATGTGAGAGAGCTTCCTATGTGGATGATAATGTCCCTTTCCTCCAAGTAGATTAGGATTTGCTTTTTACCATTGCCTTGGTTACTGTTCTCTCATTGCTGTTACAAATACCCAAAACCCAAAACGAAGGGAGGAAAGGTTTATTTAGCTCACAGTTACTGGAGGCTTCAGTCCATACTCAGCTGGTTCCTAGTCAGAGTGGCACATGGCAGAGAACAACCTTTCATGGTGGCATCAAAGAGCAAGAGCGCAAAGAGAGTGGCATTGGCTCAAGAAACTAGCTAGCCTCTCTTCCCTCCTTACATTGTAATGCAATTACCTGCCCTAGGGCAGGTGCTGCACCCACGCCCACAATAATCGGTGGAAAACTCCAGGAGCTGCTCCATGATTGCATGAGGCTTTGGGGGGACATCAGACACAAACCACAACAACCATACAGAGGGGGAATTGAAGGAAAACTTGAACAAGTTCAGCAATTCACATCCTCATGTTTAACAGACTAATTTTTAGAACTCTGAACTTCACAGAAAAATGGAGAGGAACAGAGAGTTCTCATGTGTTAGTTACTCCCTCATACGCACTGTCACCCGCTCGATCAACCTACAACAGCACTGACGCATCAGTATCTTCCAAGACCGCATCTTCCACATTCCTTAGCTTTGGACACACATGTACTTAGCATTGGGGTATTATCCAGAAGGTGTTCACTACCTTTAAATCAATCCATGTTTTTCCTTATTCTTCCCTCTCTCCCTTAATCTCTGGCCAGCACTAAACTTTCTGTATCTTTGTGGTTTTCACCTTTTCTTGAATACTATACCTTAGAATCAGGTCTGCAGCTCTTTCAGGTTAGTTTCTTTAACCTACCCATTTGAGGTCCCTTCTTTTCAGCATGGAGCAATATTTTCTTGTCTAGATGTACCACAGTTTATTTGCTCATCGACAGAAGCACATTTTGGTTACCTTCAGGTTTTGGCACTTAGGCGTAAAAGGTACAAACTCTCTTGTGTGGGTTTTGTTACAAAGTTTCAGCTCATGTGGGTAAATATGAAGATGCTCAATTATTGCATGGTGCAGGTGACAGTTAGGATTGGCCTTGCAGCCAACTGTCGGGCTCCCTTCCATGATGCCGTATGTTTCACAGTCTCAGTATCACTGAATGATTGTTCCTGTTTGTCACAAGCTTGCTTTTTCGCTCTCCCATTTTCCTTGGCTCTGTTTCCTCTTCTTCCTGACTGTTTTCAAAAGAAGATGCTTTTTGATAATAACAGATCAGTGTAACACTTTGTCTGAGGCTGTTTCCTTAGCAACACGGGCTAGGGTGACTCGTACCCATCTCCCGCTATTCAGAAGCCCGCGAAGTCTCTTCACCTCTTGAGCCCGCCCCCTCCCCTTTCCCCATCAGCAGTAGGAGTCTGGTGGACTGAGACTCCTTCATAGAACAAAACGTAAAGCATGAATCAGGAGATAAATAGATCCTTGAAGCTGGTCTTTGACCTTGGGAACATTTTCAAAGTGGAGTGAACTCGATCAGTTCTTCTTAGTGTTATCACATCTCTGTAAGGGAAAGGAATCAGGGCTTAAGGGCTGTACAGCCTAACACGAGATAAACGCGTAGTCCTCAACCATAAAGATTTGTACAGTGAGTGTTGAGAAAAAGAAATAGTTCAATAAATATTTCATCTCCTTTTAGGGGACTATAAAGAAAAATGTCTTTCAGAAAGCCTGGATACCTAGGAAAGGAGAAAATTATTTTGCTCCAAGAATTTGTATCTATAGTCAGTCTGAATCAGTATGAGCTGGCTGGACCAAACACTTGAAATGGAGAATTTGTTTAAAAATTATCTGAAGCCAGTAGTGCTTTAAGATATTGGCAGAAGCAAATATATATATTTTTTTCTCTGAGGAGACATATTTCTCGGTTTGAAGACAATTCCATGAGTAAAGTTCTAAGCTAGAATGCAAACTCATAGTAAGAACTTAAAATTCACAAGAAAACAAGGATGAATCAGATGCAGCAAATACACTGGTAGCTGAATTGGCAAGCCAAGCCCCCAAACTTGGGGGTGTAAGACGAGCCATATGTTCAAACTGTTTAATAAAGTACATAAAAGGATTGCATAGATGAGTCAAGAAAAATATGTTAAATTTGTCAAGAAAATTGAAGAAAGCGCCAAAATCAAACTTTTAAAAAGAGCTAAAATGTTAACAATATGATTCAAATTGAAAAATTAAAAAATAAACTTTACAATAAATTAGTTGCCTCTGATAAGACAATAAACTGGAAAAAATTACATAGATTAAGTAGAAGGAAATATAATAGAGATACTTTGAGGCTTGAACGATTAACTAAGAAGGTCTAAAATGTATTTAATTAGGAGAGAAGGATATAGAGGGTACATTTGACTACTTAAATTTATTTGCCTTTATGTTTACCTTTTAGAATATCAGATTGCTAATTTGTACAAAAATCTCATTGGGATTATTAAGGAAACTGCATTTGACCTATAAGTCTTACTGGGGAGAACTGCTATTTCACTGTTCTATCAGGTGTCTAGGCTATGTGCCGCCAGGGAAAAGATCAGTGCATGATGGGCTGTCACTGAAAAAAATGTGATAATACCCATTAGGATCTGGTGGTACACTGTCTACTTAGAGCAGGAGGGAGGGAGGGAGAAGAGAAGGAGTTACACACACACACACAGAGACAGACAGACAGACAGAAACAGAGAGAGGGAGAGAGAGAGAGGCAGACACAGAGACAGAGACAGACACAGAGAGACAGAGAGAAAGAGGCAGAGAGAGAGAAAGAGAGAGAAACAGACAGAGAGGCAAACAGAGACAGACAGACAGACAGAGACAGAGACAGGGACAGAGAGAGAGGGGGGCAGACACAGAGACAGAATCAGAGACAGAGAGAAAGAGAGAGAGAGACAGAGAGACAGAGAGAGACAGAGAAAGACAGAGAGACAGAGAGAGAGACTTGACCCAGTCCTCTGCAATCTAAACCACCAGGGTACTGATTTCCCAGGGCTAGTAGCTGTCCTCTGCTGCACACATCCCAGTTTGTGCTAGTACAAGCCCGGGTTCCTCACTAACAGAAACTGATGTGAGTGTGCCTGCTAGATGCTGCCTGATGTATAAACTGAATCCAATCACAGCATACAAGCCCAAACCAAGAACAGGAAAATAGAGTCCTAAATAAAGGAATATGCCCAGCACAACCTATTAGGCTATGAGGGCTATTTATCTCTTTGCAAAGAAATTTTCTAGGCCACAAGCCACTCTTATGCCACCATGTAAGGAGAAAAGAGCTGTGTATGACTACATTTCTCAATAAGTATTTTTATGATTTCTAACTCAAAGATAAATTCATTAACTAAAAGACCTGGAGATGTGTTAGTAGCTCAGTGTGAAGGCCTAGTGTTGAGTCTACAGTACTGAAAAAAACACATTTCTTGAATATTCTTCTGCATGGCCTCTCACACAATGTTTAACTAGAACCAAATAAGGTAAAAATGACACCTTTGAATTAGATAATCTCTAAGATTTCTTACAAAATAAAGACACTCAGATTTCCTTTTTAATTTGGTCTTTAAATTATTTAATATTCTAAGAAATGCCTTTGAATCTGATTCTATTAGTGTTGTTTTCTTCTTCTCCTTCTCCTCCTTCTTCTTCCTTCTTTCTTCTTCATCTTCATCTCCTCATTCTCCTTCTTCTCCTTCTCCTTCTCCTTCCTTCTTACTTC
>NDGM010418034.1:0-10463 GCA_002564305.1 Octomys mimax | reverse complement strand
ATATATATCTCCAGTCTATTCACACAAATTTAATTTTTATTTAATCAAGACTACAGCAAGTCTTTAGAAGCCACCGACATTTACTGTCATGTGAGCCCCCAAATGCCAACCATAGCCATGGTGGATACAGTTAGGTATATATCATTGGCTGTCTAATATTAACTTACTAGATGACTGATGTCATGTATCAGTATATGAGAGCCTATAAAGAGAAGAGAAGGGTATGTAATTTCTGTGATATTTCATGAAATATGTAAGACCTAAAAAGTTAGTGCACATAATAGGGGAAAGGCAACAAAAATACAGCAGTGCAGAAGTGTGGACAGGAGTATGTGCTAACTGCTTTAGCTGGGGCCCCTACAGGAAAGAAAGCAGGGGAAGGAGCAGAACTGAACATTTATTTTCTTCCAGGGAGTTAAAAGAATGTCCTTTCTTCTTGGGAAAGAAGCCATTTAGCACAGTACAAGGTTCAGAGTGCAGGAGCCCTGAACCAAGAATGCCAGTGGTAGGGAAACCAGCATGAGCAGAGCAGGCGACCACAGCCACCAGGAGAGCCCCAGCTGGGTGGATGGGGGTCATCCTGGCATGAGGCAATGCTGAGAATGTGGCTCAGCCAGAGGGATAATTGAGAAGCAATGGCATAGTCAAAGCCAACAGGAAATAGACTACATCATGTGACAGTGCAAAGCAATTGCTTTTGTGCCATCTTATCTGAAAGTGAAGTTGTTGGTGACTAATATGTTTTGAAATGACAATCTAGTCATTTTCCTATTTTCTAAAGTGACACAGTTTTGTAGAGACTAGCCCCAGGTCACTTTTACACAGCTGCCTAAGAACTTTCCCAGCGAATGACAGAAGGCTCTTTGTCCATCTCTTGTTCCTCGCATCCCCTGTCTTTGCTGTCACAAGGTAGCTGCTCTTACTGCCAATGCCAGCATCACTCCTGGTGAGCCCAGCCTGGGGAGGTATATAACAAGATAACATATAACACAAAACATCAGGTGTATCATACAGTGCTCTTGGCCTCTGTCCCAGAATCACAGAATCATAATCCCTTGAAAGTCCTAACTTTCTCTGGCTCTGAAAGCCACATAGCACAGATCCTTTCATTACCATTACCTGATGAACTAGATGCAGTGGTGCTCCTGGTCTACAGGGGATGTCCCAGGACTCTCAGAGGATGTGTGGAACGGTACATGGCATCAAACCCTAAGTGGACAATGTTTTATCTCCTCATAAAAGTCTATGATAAATTTCAACCTATCAACTGGGCATAGTTACATTAACAATAATAACTAGTAGGCTGGGTTGGGGTGGCACATGCCTGTAATCCCAGGACTTCAGAGGCTGAGCACAGAGGTTTTCTGTGACTTTGAGGCCAGCCTGGGCTACATAAGCTAATGCAACACCAAGCTGCCAAACATAGTGAGATCTTATCTAAATTAATTAATCAATTTAGTTAGACAACAGTATAATTTATAAGTGATGCAGGTTAATAATATTACACTGACTTGCTTTCTTCCCTATCAGTCATACAGATATGCAGTGAGGACCACATTGTATCTTCAGTCCCAGCGTGGAGCAGCACCTAGTGCAGAGCTCTAATCTGCCTTCTGCTCTGACTCCAATGATATGACTGTCCACCTTAAAAGAAACCAGAAACAAGCTGCTAAACTCAGTAATAACAAAATCCACCAGAGCAGCTGTGTAAGAGCACAGCTAAGAAGTTAGGTACCACGAGGATGAAAGTATCACATGACATTCACAAAGGGAGAAATTGGGCAATGCATGAAATCTAGAGGACACAATGTCAGCTGAGAACATATAAGGGAAGGGAGAAAAGGTATTAAAAAGAGTCTTTTCTAGAAAAACTAATACCAAAGACAATGCGACAGTCTAGTTTGCAATGAATATTTTAGTATCTAAGTAACACAGAAGGGTCTCACAGAGATCAGAGGAAAAGGAGTCCACTGTGTGTCTGGAAACCACAGAGCCAGGAGAGCTCTGACTGTGCTGTTACTATTTTAAACTATTTAGAATGTCCGCCACTAGTCATGCCTAGATCCACCGCAGCCCCCATCTTCCTCCTTTTGACTTTGTTTAATAATCACTGTCTAAAAACATAAATAAATAAGTATGATAGATGGCTCTTCCCAGAAAGCCAGTATGGGCAAAGCATCCTCAGAAGCGCTCACGCTGACTCAGTCTGCTTAGGAACTTTGACATTTAGAAAGAAAAGTGCTTCATTACTCACGAAGAACCATCCACGCAGGGATGCCCCTGTTCTGTCAGCCGTTCCCTAGGATTTCCATTTATCTGCTCTGCCAAAGGCAGGCTGGGGAGCAGCGTCCTTGACAAAGTGCCTTCTGCACTCTCTGGATCTAGGACCTCGGTGGTCTCAGTACAACCCACACAAGGGCCCCCACATCCTACTCCCCACTGAGCAGTGGAGAGGACTCGGGCATGGCGACGCACACTGGAGGCTTCCAAATCAGATGTGAAAGTATATTTTCAATGAAGGGATTTCAGTTTCCCTCAGGCTGGAATTTGGAAAACTAATACTGTACTTGGGGGATTCATTCTGAGTGTGTGGATAGGAGACGCTCTTCCTCTGATCGTTTGTGCTGAGTCCCGAGGCCCTGGCTATGCAGTGAGGGGCGGTCTTCCCCTCCACTCTTCTGGAAGCCAGAGATCGCCACCGAACTTCAAAGACCCACCAAAAAGGGCTCCTTCAGCTTGAGCTCTTCTATGATGACCCTGCACACACATCAAGCCTTGGAGAATTCACAATATTTACCTATTTCTCCACCTACAGAAGATTGAAGTGGCCAGGTGAAGGACGAGGGGAATGAAGAGGGAAAGAAGGGTAAGTGGATTAGAAATTTGGAGAAAAGCTACCTGAAGGAAATAAAAAGCAAAAGGAACAGCAGTTTAGGTCTTTACTGTCATGACAAAAAAATAAAGCATACCAAATAGTGTTCTGCACTAGTTGATAACTTATGTTTGTAACTTCACAAACAGGAATAAAACTTAACATTTTTCCTTTAAAAAATCAGAAAACTTTCCAGGAAAATGGATAAAATCTTCTTGGAGAGAGGGAAAAATAAGATGTGAGCACTTGAAGCATGCCTGAGGTCAGGCAAAGAAGACCCATAGGTCAGGGATCACTGACCTACGGACACTGCTCTCTGTGCTGTGGGTTCAGCAACCTCTCTGGCCTTGGTTCCGCCCTGCCCAGACTACAGATCTGGATGCTCATGAACTTCGTGTTCTTAAACTTATTGGCAGTGTGACTTTCCTTTCCGTGTGTGGGCATGTGTGTCTGTGTGTGCATGCATGTGTGTGTCTCTATTTCTGACAGCCAGTTTCACCATAAACACTGGGACTTTTAGTTGAACAAATCAAGTACATCTGAGCCTGGCTGCTGTTGCTGTGTGTCTATCAGAGAATCCCAAAGAAGGTTTTCAGCTGAAATTTCCAATGAAAGAGTTCTTCACCTTCTCCTTCTCCTTCTTCATCTGTTGTTTATTTATTTGGTTCAAGGTGTCTCTACACAGCGCCTACTTGTAGTGATCCTCCTGTTTCAGCTTCTCCAGCACTGGGATTATAGGCCTGCACCACCATGCCCTGCCTCTGTGCCCTGTCTCTGTGGCCTATACATAATGGGGTTCCGGGGCAGGCATAGCATGTGGTACCAGGGATCAAACCCAGATCCTTGTGCTTGCCAGGCAGGCACTTAGACTGCCAAGCTATCTCCTCAGGATGAAAGAGTTCTTTATTTGCCACCAAATATGGGTAGACAACCTAAGAAGAAACCCCAAGACATAGGTAACATTGTCAAGGAAAGGAAAATAAAAGAGAGGCTTCCTCTAGTAAGCTAAAAACACTGACAATGAAAGAGAAGAAAGCAAAGAGTGAGTGCAGTGACTCGAGTAAAGTTGAGGTGAGATGCTGCCCCCTGGGATCTCTCTGTTCTTCTCAGGGAGAAATACTAGGAGTATTTGTCTGGTAGAGTCGGCAAGAGATGAGCTCTGGTTGCTAGTAGAGTTCTGGGGTAGAGCCAGCTGCCCTTGTGAGGCACTCTGGGCCCAAACATGACAGAAGATTCCCAAGGAAGGTATAGGTCTATGCAGGAGGCAAGAGGGTAAAACTTTGAAGTAGTCAGGAAAAGAATTGGTGAAGAATAATTCTGCCACCAGGAGAGAGCATCACAGTGTGAGAATAACCTTGGGGATTCAGTGAAATGTGTGGATCAGGAACCCTTGTCCTCAAAGTGCTCCCAGTGAATTCTAATTCTGTGACATAGAAGCAAGCTCACAAGCATGAATGGTGCAGCGTGAGTGTGAGTGACAGGCAAGTGCTTTCTCTGTGAAGGCAGTGAAGAGCTGCAACTTGTAAACAAGGGAACTCTACTTCACAAGTGGCAATGAAACAACATGCAGGAAGGTCCTTAGCAGGTCCACACGAATAGCCTCTCCAGACATTTGAAAAGGTGAAAGGACCTAGCATTTGAGTTCAGCATTATAAAGTAGATGCAGGGCTAGGGGGATAGCTCAGTGGTCTAAGCACCTACCTGGCAAGCCCAAGCACCTGAGTTCGATCCCTGACACCAAATGCTATGCTGGCCCTCGAACCCTGGGTGTATCATGCCAGCCACCAAAACTGGGTGTGGTGGTGCACTCCTGTAATCCCAGCACTAGGGAAGCTGAGGCAGCAGGATCACTAGGAGTCAGAGGTCCATAGTGAGGCCCTGTACCAAATAAATAAATAAATATAGATTTTTAGAAAATAAAAAAGGAAGTTGATGCAGGAGTCATGTTTTAGCAATAGTGTCTTGGAGGAGTGCAGAGGGAGACAATGATGTGATAAAAAGAAAAGGGGCCTGGAGAATCTGTGAGCATCATAAATGGAAAGGAGAGGTGGGTGCTAGGAAAGCTTGAGTTAAGATGATGAGTGATAGAGAACACTCTCACTTTAAGATATTAAGACAAGACTACTGCCTGGAAGGCCAAGCTAGTTATTAAAGGTTATTATTTTTAAAAAGACAGACTGTACAGGGGAATGGCACAAGAGGGACAAAAGCTTTGGTCTGACTAATCTTGAGGGTTTGTTAGGATTGCCTATATGACAGAAAGGCAGTCTGGAAGACATTACGGTTTTATAGCTCTGTTCCTGACTCCTTCTGAAAACAATTTTCTGTCTATACAGCTATTAAGCCATCTCCTCTCTTTAGAAATAGAAATGAGACACAGCACAGATGTGCAAGGTGTGGAATCCTTGCTGGAGCATGCCAGCCAGGAAGACTGGAGTCTCTCCCTGGAAGATGTCCCTGTATATCATGAAAGCAGTACACCTGCAGGCGTGAGGTTTGCTTACAAAATCAGGACAACACTTGTGATGCTGATGGCAGTCTCTCCCCACTGAGGCCAGAAAGACTCTCACAAGTGATGGATACAGCTTCCCAGTTGCTCTTCCTTCCCCTTCTGTCCCCTAGTGGACATAGCTCTCAGCAGCTGTGGCTCTGAGCTGTGCACGATGGAACGGGAGTGTCACCATAAGACATGGCAGTGAGCTGACAGTAAACGTTCCAGCTCAAGGATATGCCAGCTTTTATCATGATGGAGGATGAAATAAAAACAACCATCTAGTGAAACCACAGTATCTTGGGGAGAGAGAAAAATTGCCACCTGGAGTGATTTTGACTGTAGGAATAAACATTTCAGACAAAATAAAACTTTAATATGGTAATGTTGACAGGAAAAAAAGAATGCTGTGGAACCCAAGATAATTAAGTTGTAAGAATGTCATTTGATTCGGATTTCAGAATTCCCAGGCCCTTTGCTCAGCTATCTGTATCCACTGCCCAGGGGCAGGCATTCAACTATCTGTCAGTGCTCAGCCTGAAAGAAGCAGGAGAAATGAAATCCTTCGCCAAGGGTGTAGCACAGTGCAGGAAAATTGTGAGGGAAACTTAGTGTGCTGTTTGTTTACATTTTCCCTGAGATTCTCACCATATCCCCTTTTCCTTGAAGGTCAAATTAGCTGGCTTGAAATTTACCTAACAAGAAAGCAAATTTGCTTTTCTAAAATGTTTTGGACCAGCAGATCCTTAGATCCAGAGGTTCACAAATGCAGTTGCTCCAGGGCAAGTCCCTAGATTCTGGCTGAATTTCCATACATAATTAGCTCTCCAGCTTGAAAGCCAACTCCAGGCTGTCCTCCATGTGCCTCTACAGCAGCCCTCTTCTGCGAGCCTGCTTGTTTCTTTTCATTCACTTTATTCTTTATTTTGTACTCCTTGATATTTTTCCCCCAAAAGAATGCTGTCCTTTACACAAATAGGTACATGATAGACAATTTTTACCTGTCTCCTGGACATGCAGAGATGTAAGCTACGTCTCATGGATACACCCCAGTGTTTGGTCTCCAGCTGGAGCCTCTAGTCTTTTGTGTATCAATGGTATATCATTGAATACATCACTACTTAAAGGCTTGGCCTCAAGAAAAATGGGCAATAGTCCAGCTCTGACTGTGTTGCATCTCCCAGTGTACCTTAATTATCTTCCAAGATGATGGAACTCATTCAAAGACATTAATTTTAATTTAGTTCACACATACATATAGCATTTACTGAGAAAATGGAATTCATCTTAAAATAGTGACATTTATTTGACCCATCAGACAGGACAGTCCCTGGATTGAGCATGACACAACATCTTATCGTGTAACCCTATGACTTTATGATGTAGGCTCCATTTTTATTCCTATTTTAAATATAAACAAACAAGTTAAACAGATCACAGTTGTTTATGGTAGAAAATTTCAAAATTCCCAAAGGGAAAGAAGAAAGAATTAAATTCACCCTAAATCTTACCTTCCAAACTTAATCACTATAAATGAACTTATTCAAAAATATTTTTAAAGGTTCAACGTTCTGTATTTTCTTTCATTGAATACTATATTTGAGAGGTTTCCATCCTTTTTATTACCAGTATTGTTTCGTATGACATGCTTTAATGGATTGCCTGTAACTTGTTTTTAACATTCAGAATGCTCAGGATTTTTAAAGCTCAGAAACAAGGATCATGACTGCTGATTCTGTCTGATCTGCCAAAATCTATGATGAACTTGGAAACACATGACATTGAAGGGGAGTTGTCTATCTCACTTGATGTGGCATCCTCAACCTTTTAAAACCTGTTCCTCCATCTGTAAAATGAGACTATTCTTGCTCTTTCCAATTATTGAAAGGATTATAGGTAATCCACACAAAGCCCTTGATCGATCAATCCCTGGGCATAGAACCAAGAGGTAAGATGTGCATCCCACTAGCCTTACCATCCTACATTTGGAGAGTTTTGTGTGAAAGAGGACTATGCTACCTAATCACCAGGGTATAACCAGTTCATCCTTGCTGATGTCAGATTAGCAGATTTTTATGATGTTTACATATTTTAGAAATCTTCTAATCTTCTTTCATGACAAAGTGGTGCTCAGAAAGATTTACTCATAGCTGCGCAGTTAGGACCAGCTCTCCTGCCTCTTTCTAATGCCACCTCCTCAGGTACCCCACTACCTCTCATGGCTAGGAGTCACCAGGGAACTGGCACTTAGGAGCTGCCTGTTGTCTCGGTCTGAGTATATGCAGGGTTGTGATGCACTGGAGAAAATAGTAGAGGCCGGATGGTGTCACAGTAGTGTCTTAGTCAGCATACCCAGCACCCAGAATCGAAAGAAGTCATTCCAGGGTTGTCTGACTCCAGAGAAGAAACACAGTGGCAGGAATGCAATGGTAGAGCAAGGCTGTCAGAGTGTGGTTTCCCGGAAGCAGAGCATAGAACAACAGCACTAGAGAGGAAGGAGGGAAAGGCCGCACACACAAATCCTCATGGCCCCTGGGACTCATAGTACTTCAAGCCTGCACCTTCCTGATCTTCCCAGGCACAGCCAGGAGTGAGCTTTAAATCTGGTGTTGGCATTTCTGAATCCAATGAAGCTGACTCATCAGAGTCAGTGGTCACAAATAGTTAAAAGAATGTCATTTCAAATGAATATAAATAGTGACACAGTGGATTAGATGTTATCATCCTAGGTAAGGTGCCCGTGGCCTTCTCTTTCATTGTCATATGAGTTAAATTGTAACTCGGGATGGTCTGAGTTATAGCTATTGTGCTGGGACTTCACCTGTCCCTAGACACCCCACGGATGGGACAGTGTGCTCAGTTGATTAGGTGAATCTTTCACATGGGTTTACAAAAGGGAAAGGCAGTGAGCCAGCTGGTGGGTGCATGGTACTTAGAAAAGCTATGTGCTTAATACCAATGACTTTATCTGTTCTTTAATTAAAGACTTCATCTTTCTAAGCAGCTGTGGCTTCTTCAGGAGAGGCCCGAGGCAGTTCTACAGAGACTAAAGAGATGACCATCCATCTGCCACCCGTCAAGGAGAAAGGTCTACTACTTCTCTCTCACCTCAGTATTTCCTTCCTAGGAGAAAGGCAGCATATTTATGTTTGTGTTTCTGAATTCAAGATGTATTTACAATGTGGTGTCTTACTTTTAACAAAATACTTGCACATGTGCAAATGCTTTTTAGTGGAAAACAGTGCAAATCTCAAATGGTTGAGTGAACCATTGGACGAGATTGTGGTTTTCAGACAGCTGCAGCAGGGTGGAAAGGAGGAAGTGAAATAAGTGCTAAATTTATCATTGCATGTTTGTGATCTTTCTGGAACCATATTTCAAGGGTAAAAAATAATCAAACTAACAGTATTCCCAGGTGCAGGCCAGCTTTCTTTGTCTGGGTAGGGACCTGCTGATGCCAGGAATAAAGGTGGGTTTCTTAGAAGTGGCTGATGAGGCTGCAGCTGGGAGTTTATAGAGAAGTCAGTCTGCAGTGGGCAGGTGAGGGTGGACCCTGACTCACACCTGCTGCTTGTTTCCTGTGACCTGGAATAAGGGTGCAGCACCGTTTAAGGAAATCATGTTCCATGCAAAAGAATGTATTGCAAGGCTGATGAAAATCTGATAGGCCTTCTGCCTGGGAAGATTATAAAGAAACAAAGGAATGTTTTCCACAATTGTCAAGTCAGCAGAGCACTAACTGGTTAACAGAGAAGAAATGAGCTGCATGTCATTGCTAGTGGTCATTTGGAGGATGTTACTCTGAGCCAATCCTCTTTCATGATGAATGCTGCAGAACAACATTAAACTTTTTGCAATGAAAAACAAGGTTACTGTGAAAGACTAATGTTGTCCTTGTATAGTACCAACATGTTTTTAATATGGGATTTTGTGCTTTGCTAAATCTAAATTGAACCCCTGCCTTTTTGTTTCCTTTATTTTTTTTTTCTTCTTAACAGACTGGATTCTAGGAAAAATTATGTGGGGGAATTTTGCCCTACAAGAGCTCTTCTTTGTCATCACTGCATCCTCTGGTGCCACCTATTCATGTGTTTAACAAAGATCACCTGAATAAATCCCACAGATCTGAATCCCTGCCTCAGGCTCTGCCTATTGGGCATCTTTCTCTGGATATCTACTCAACAAGTAGCCAGAACCACACAGGACATTAAGCTCTTGCCTAATCATTAATGAAAACAAACAAAACAACATGTAAGTCTTAAGTAAGACTGTCCAATGGTTTCACAAATCCAAGGTATTCCTCTAAATTATGTATATGGTAATAAGTGTGCCAATTTAATAATAAAGGTAAAGCACAGATTGTTTCATGTCTAAATAAATAAAGAGAAAGCCTTTGACATTTGTAATATTCCAAAGATTATTTGTATTCTGAGAAAAATAGTAAAGAAGCCAGGCTGTATTTGACAAATAAATGAAGTAACAAAACAATAAAAAGATAAAAAGAAATGTTTGCTTTTTGGGTGTTTTGTAATTTTTTTAATCATTTCAGACACTGGCAATAAAATATTGCAAATGCTTACCGAGGCATACAGGAGGCTTCTGTCATGTTTTCTCATCCTGATTAATTTTATAGCATGTTAAATGTTAATCGCCTTATTGCAAGTAAGTCTCACAGTATCCCACAGAAGACTTGAGCACCTGTATTTAGTTTTTACAAATGGGGATATTAAATACCCTCAAGTTCCGTCAATCCTAGAAACCAATTAAAATCACCAAGGGAAACTTTTTAAAAATATGAAAGCAGAAACCCCAAGTCAATCTGCTTAATCCTGAAGCTGGGGGAGGAGGACAGCAGGGATCATGTTTTGAGCTTCCGGATGTTTCTACAGTGTTGCCACACTGAGAAACAGCAGATCAGGGAGTGTGGCCAAATCCCACCAGCTGCTGAGTCCCAAGTGGCTCTGGACATGAGCTGCCCAGTCCCATCAGCCTTTTGTCCTTGCCACCGGAAGTTCCAAATTTTAATGGTGTTTAGAAGAAACAAATGTGAAGTAGGAGTCTGCACTCTAGTGAAAGCAAATGATATGAAAAAAAAATATA
>NDGM010417967.1:0-12160 GCA_002564305.1 Octomys mimax | reverse complement strand
TTCTTTGTGTCTTGGTAGGACAGATAACCAAATTACCTATCCATCTTCTCTACCTCCAGGGTGACCTCCTTGGAGGGGATGGATTATTTCAAATACAAAGCAACCCCAAAATAAATCTCCAGGAATTACTTGTGGAAGACTCAGTAGACACTAAGGATAACAAAACAATAGTTTACAGGAAGCCCGCATAACATCCGGGACAGCCACAGCACGATGCCCTTTGGGAAGTGGGCGGGCAAACATCCCACTGCACAAGGTCTGTGGCTGTGATGACTGCTAAGGAGACAAAGGCAGCCCAGAAAAGTAGGAGTGCAAGGGGAAGCTTACACCATGAATCACAGAAGGCTCAGGGCATCTTTACCATGAGTGCTCTTGTTATATTGCGTGGAAAGGAAGTACCCGACTGACCGTGGATGTTGTGCTTGGTATGACTATCCTCTAGGTCTCTATTTTTCCTGAAAGAACCTACCTGATCTGAAAGTGTGCAAAAGCTATCAATAAACAAAATCAGTAATACCTCACCTCATGACTTCCAGTCACTTGATTTCAGAGACAGAGCTCTTGAGCACTGTGTTTTCCCTGCATTACTTCTGTGCTTGTCCTAGAAGACCATCTCCACTGTCTTCTTTCTGTATGGGCCCTATACTATCTCCAACTTGGAGTTTCCCACTGCATGAATCATTGTTTACCCAAATAAACCCTCTAACATTTTATTATGCCTTGGTTTACCTGTTGAACCACAACAGTAGCAAAAAGTGAAGCAAATCAAAGTTGTCATAATTTTTACAAACCTGATCATGGAAATTATCCAGGGTTTAAAAAGCTTTTTCCAGAGAGCCACTGCAGTCAACCTGTGAGGCTTAGGGCTGTGGGTCTCTGCCACAGGCATACCCTAGCCACTGCGTTAAAAGGCAAACCCAGCCAATATGGAAATGAAGCTGTGGGGCTGAGCTGCAACACCCTTAATGTACAAGCAGTGGTACTGGAATCTTAGAAGCTTTCATGTGTTGCAAGATAATATTCTTCTTTCAATTTTTTTAAGCATATAAAATGTAAAATCTATCCTTGGCCTGGCAGGAAATGGCTGTCAGATTTGACCTATGGGGTAGAAATGCCAGGTCACCCATGAGGATAAAACCTAACTATCCACCATGTGGTGCGGGGGAGGCAGGAGGCAGGAAGCCCACTGGGGCAGTAACCAACTGTGCTCTCCACACCAAGAGGCCAGCATGGCTTGTGGGCTGGGAGTGGGGAATGCATCCCCTAGTAACCCAATGCTGGCAAGGGTGGCATCATGTTATCTCTGCAATGACAATACAGTCATATCTCAGTAGCCAGAGAGACTGAGTCCAGGACTCCCACAGATAACGAAACACAAGAATGCTCAAATCCCTTAATAACAATACATAATATTTACATATAGCCCATGTACACTCCCTCAAAGACTTAAACCACTTCTAGGTCACTTATAATACCTCATACAATATAAGCTCTACGTAAGCTCTTGTTACCCTGCATGGTTTAGGGAATAATGACAAGAAAAATGTCTATATGCTCAATAGAATCACCACTATTTTTTCAGATATTTTTAAAATGAAGTCAACAGTGGAGTGCAAGGGTGTAGGATGCCTGGGTACAGGGGGGCTGAGTAAACATTCAGAGGGTGGGTAGCAATGACAAGGGCCTTTGAGTTGAAGTGGGAGCATCCCCTAAAGATCAAAGCACAGAGGTGGGACACTTAGCAGGGGACTAAAAATTTGTTGAGGACATTGCCCAACAGGTTGGCCTCCCAGAGGACTCAGGTGCACCAAGTAGACAGGAAAGCAACTCGGTCACCTGGCTTTCTCAGAGGCCACCCATCACCAAATGCCCCACCCACTGACCTATACAGGGTATAAGGCACCCAGACACTGTCCTTGCCTCCTGACAGGCACAGTGCTTCTTATTCCTGCCAGCTTTTCAACATAAATCAAGGATTGGATGAGACTGAGCAGGAATGAAGCAGGGCAGTGCAAGTCATGGGCTGGCAAGTGTCATTTGGTGATGGATTCTAGTACAAAACAACAATTAATAGAAGAGTTTACAAGAGAAGCATCCTTTAAGGATACCTGGTTTCATACTAGCTTTCTGGATTCCTAGAAATTTGAATCTCTTAGGCTTCCTGGTATTCAGATAAAAGATTAAAGTGTCTACGTACAAGATCTCAACTCCAATAAGCCACCGGGTTCTGGCACACGCCAAGTTGCACTCTGGAAGGAGCGGAGCTGAAAAGCCCAATTCTCTCAAGTTCCCAACAATACACTGGGAGAGCAACATGGAGTGACCTGGAAATTCTAAGTGTCTGGGTGGGTCTTCAGGTGTCTGAAGGCAGAAGGGCCGAAATGAGTGCAGTGGGCCCTAGAAGCAGACTCATAGCCCAGGGTGACTTGGAGTCCTATCTAGAATTAGGAACGAGGCACTGGTGACCTCAAACAGCCGATGGTTTACTCTAATGTCTGCTGCCAGTTGATTCAAATGACTCCCCAGCACTTGGAAGAGGGGAATGCTGAGCTCCAGAGGCTTCACTCCAGGAGCTGTGCCTTGCTTGTCCATTCCAGTGTATGGTCTTTACAGAGGAAAGAGCTGTAGAGCTGTATTAATAGGAAAATAGTCAAAATCAATGGAGATAGAGAACGGGCACTGGAAAGGGGCAAAAATGACATAGAGTTGGCCCCCAGTTATGAAACATTACTTATTTATGGAAAAGAAAACAAGCATGAGGTCAAAAGAAAGCAGAAACAGAAAAATAGAGAACTGTTTGAGGAATTGGATCCCAGGAAAATGTCTCATTAATATTAACGAGGTAGGGCCAGCAAGATAGCTTAGCAGACTAAAAGCCTGCTTGGCAAGCACAGGGACCGGAACTCAATTCCTGGCACCACATGCACTACCAGCCCCATCTCTGTGCACGCTGAGCTGACCACCAAGTTCATGCGTGGTGGCACATGCCTGTAATCCCAGCACTGGGGAGATTGAAAACAGGAGGATCACTACAAATCCAAGCTGCATAGTGAGACCCTATACCAAATACATAAATGGAAAAAAAAGAAAAGATATTAATGAGGTAAAGTTACAAAATGATGGGGAAAAGACCAAAAGAACAATCTCAGAAAGAGCACAAATTTGTGCCAACTCAGAAAGCCAAACCACCTTCAGCAAAAGCAAATATTCTGCTGAGTAAGATCTGGTAACTATAGGAAGCCCAGAGGTGGGAAGTATCTCTATGGGATTCCCAGTGAGCAACTCCCACATGTGGTCATCTCAGTGGCATGTGACATTTGTGTCTGAGTTGGAGATGACAGGCGGCAGGGGTTGCCACCATATCCTGCACAGCAGTCCACAAGAGACAGAGCCATGCCCACCTGGCCCGGCCACAATCTCTGAGATTCCGGGTATCTGTTGCCATCAGGGTCCACCCTAGGCTTGTGCTTGGCTTAGTTATTCTATCAACAGTAAGATGCCCCCAGCTGGTTCTCCCTGAGAATCTAATGACCAGGTTAGAAGGCAAGTTTAGATATGCAAAGTTTTTTAAAGTAACTTGATTCATCCTTGTGTGAAATCTTTTATTTTATTTTTTTGAGAAGCCAAATCAGGAAATTACTTACCTAAAACACTAAATAAATATAAATCTTATTAAATCAGGGAGCTGTTTTAAAAGATATTTAGGTCCTTGTAGTTTTCTTTGGCTACTGTGGCATGAGAAGACTTCCTAAAATGTTGAAACTGGGGAAAGCTTTTTAAAAAAAAAAAGCAGACAACACAAAAGTTCTGAAAAAAAAAAAAAACCTCTAAGCAATCTTGGAGCTTCTGAAATCAGTGAAAAATTCTCCCATACAGCAGATCACAATAAATCTTACTTTTCTATTCCAAACCTTAATACTTGACCAGAGGACAGGGAAGTATTGAAGGGTAGATAATCAAGAAAAAAAGCATCTTCCTTGCTCAGGAATTGGAGAAGCAAATGAAAACTGACAATGTCAGGGTGAGTTCTAAGAGATATTTTTTGCTAAATCAGATGAGATTCGATGTTCCCATGGGTCACTGAGACTATTTCTCTATGTGGGAAGAAGGTCATTGTCCCCAGCGGACTTGGTTTCTGTACACACCATCATGTGCAGAGAGTGCACTGCAGGATGGCCATGCGCTTGTGAGCAGGAGCACAACCACAGTCCAGCCCTGTAGACAGGGGAGGAGACGCCATGTCCAGGCTGTAGGGGGCTCCCCGTGGGCTTTGGTTTTTAAAGTACAAACATGAAATCATTAAGATAATTTTACTTCGTGCTCAACTCAGAGAAGCAATTGTAAGACCAGGACCCTCCTTCAAAATCAGCTGACTTCTATTGTCATTTCCATCTTGTTTTTTAAGACTTTAATACAGCCACTGGCTAAGGGGTCTCAGTTTCCTCAAAAATAAAAGGTAAGTGTGCAGTGTCGCTGTATGTACTCCATAGGTCTGTCGTGGGATAAATGGAAAAAACCATGTAAATTTCTTAGCAAAATGTTTAACTCAAATAAGTACCGTTTAAATGCTAGGAATATTTTTGTTGATCAAGTCATGATGCAGGTATAGGTGTGTGCTATTCCAGACAACATGAACCATACCTTTCTTGATGTCTGACAAAGCATTTGATAATTAATTACCAGGAGCAAGCATGAACTACGAGTTCCGCTACACGTTACGAGGCCGGACCTTAGAGAACTGAATTTTCTTTGGAATCAGGAATCAAACTCGGGACCTGTCACTTGCCAGGCAGGCACTGTGCCACTGAGCCAGATCCCTGGCCCCAAGAACTGAATTATTTTCATTATTAAACTGATTTATTAAAACACAAGGTTCCGCGATGCCAGAGTCATCAAGCCAAAATGTGAGAGCCATACCCACTGTCCAGGAACTGGCTCGGTTCTGCCAAGCCCTCCTCTGGAGCACACAAGTGTGCCACAGGGAACCCTGGGACAAATGGCCACCAGGCCTCCTGAACGTAGAGAGTGGATGATAGCACTGATGCTGAATAAATGCCTATCAGGCCAGGGGCAAGACTCTTCACAGA
The DNA here is from genome assembly GCA_002564305.1 of Octomys mimax. Lineage (NCBI taxonomy): Eukaryota > Metazoa > Chordata > Mammalia > Rodentia > Octodontidae > Octomys > Octomys mimax. Next base: position 7,073 of record NDGM010417967.1, on the reverse strand, counting down.
ATCAACACAGCATGTGCCATTGCCCCTTGGAAATAGAAGCTTTCTGTCACCCAGCCAGTCCCCAACCTAGCAGGTTCCAGATCCACCCCAATGCATTTCAGGGATGCATCATGGATATCAGGATATCTATGGACTCAGGGTTGGCTTTATGTTTGGGGATTTTCTGGTTATTCTGTTCAAGCCTGAATTCCACATCCAAATCAGCAAGACTAAGTGGAAGATGTGCAGAGAACCTGCGACTGTGGCTGTTCTTAGTAGCCATGCAGAGTCCAGCGGCAGAGTGTGGTTCTGTTGGGGCTTTCACGTCATCCCCAAACAGGAGGCTGGACAGAGCAGAGGCAGAGCCCACCTCCTGAGCCCATCCGTCCGCCTCCCAGCATGGCCCCTGTGCCTAAATGTACTCAAAAGTAAAATAGGGATAATAATCACACTCCTCCCGCAGAGTTGTGTGAAGGATTAAATGAAACTATAAATTTAGTACTTAAAACAAGAAATCTACAGAGCCCCATCACGTGGGAAGAGCAGAGTGGCACAGATACAACAGGGCTGCGGGGCGGGTACACCGAGCTGATCTGAGGGTCTGAGGACCTGTGAGCTACACATGTAGATCAGGCGGGTAGATTCCCAACCCGCTCGCTCGGAAGACGGACCTGGATGAGACTTACACCCTTCCGGAGCATCCCTCAAGAATTCTAAAGGAAGTACCCATCACTGTTTCTCTAACACGTTTTTGTTAGAGCATTAATCAGTCTATAATCACGCGGTTGGGTCATCTCATTCTCTAGAGACTACGCTCCGCGAAGACAGGGACCTCGTCTTTCTTCCTTGCCTGGGACGGTTTCTGATGCGGGTTATACACCGAATTAACATATAGAAGAAAGGGAGAGAGGAGGGAGAAACAGAGGAAGGGGGTAGACACAAAACACATGGTTCTGTAACATAAGGCGCATGCAAACCCCATCTGAGTCACGCTGAGAGAATCGCTCCTTCACAGGGGTGCCCTCGGCACACTTTTGTTGGCGGGCACCCAGTCAGAGTGCTGGCGCCATCTTTTTAATGACTGAATTTCAGTCTCATAAAACTGGAATTGGCCCTAAACCAATAATTGAAACATTACAAAGATTGTCAAGTATTTTGTTTGAATTTTTCCCAGTCTCTTTTATTAAGGAAATGTGCATTTTAGCCATTGACTTTGGTCTACCTTTTATGACTTTTTATCCATCATATTTTTAATTACTGCATTGCTGAGTAAAAATTATTGTCGTTGGAAGGTGAATGCAGGGTTGAGATAATTTCTTAAAGCTGCCTGTGAAAATTATATGATATGCCACCAAAAAGGAATTACTACTTTACCTGGAATTCCCCCATGCTCCCAGTCCTCAGTCTGAACTCTATTAAGGTGCCTATTTATACACCACTTACAGTAAATCCTCCAGATCTGATCACCTAGTATTCTAAATTTTGAACACCCACTGTATGCCCTTCTGGTCCAGCAGAAATTCAACTCTTTCTTTCTTTTCTTTCTTTCTTTCTTTCTTTTTTTTTTTTTTTTTTTAATGTTTTTAGGACAGAGTCTATAGGGTCTACAGGGTCTCACTATGTAGATCAAACTCATAGTGATCCTCCTGTTTTCAGCCTCCCAGGAGCTGGGATTACTGGTGCGCATGCCACCATGCCCAGTCTCCATTGCCAACTCAGCGTGCCCTGGGGATGGGGCTGGCACCACTTTCTGTTCTTTAGTGCTGTCTTAATTAAAAAGAAAAGAAAACCAACCTAGCTTTGAAGCAGCCATAAAATTCAAGATCTTTTTTAGGGGAATTAAAGAAAGAGTATTAGCCAAGAGGAGCTTTTCTTCTATGCATTCTGAAGAAATGAAAAGGCCCCAGAATCAGAAGTGGACATTTTGAAACAAAATGCCCCACTCCAGCCGATGCCACCATTCAGGGGCGGCTCCCCCATCTACAGAGTACAGGGTCCCACAGGAGGATAGCTGGGGTAACTGACAACTTGCTAACCCCAATGGGTAACCTTAGAGTTGAGGAAACTGGGGAGAACATAGGCAGAGGAGGGTAGTAGGATAGGACTAGTGCAGAATGTACCAGCCTCAGAGTGCCCATCACCCAGCTAGTCTATACATCTGGCCAGGCTACCGCCCCCAGCCCAGCCCAAATAGCCCTTGGCTCTATCCTCCCAGGTTCCAACCTTGGCTTGGGCCAGACCTGTGCTCTCCTGCCACAGCACTCCCCTTCCACCCAATTGTCTCTCTGAATGTCATCAGATGCTTTCTTCTACTCCTTCTGTACAAGAATAGTTCCTTGTCTATGACAAGTAAGAAAAAAAAAATCACCCTGAGAGCAAGAGTGGAGACATCTTGGGAACAGACATGGACTTGATACCCTGGTTTAACTGGGTGGCCCTACTGTGTGTGCTTTCCAAGGGTCACAATAGGCAGGATGTCCCCATCTGAAGGCCCAACAGACAGGGAGCTCTGGGGCTGTGGACACTTTCTCCCAAAGTGCAACTATCTCCTGCCTCACCCTATTTGTGGTTCCTTGTAATCGTGGTCCATTGCCCGCAAAGCACTGGCCGCAGCTCTTCATCACAAGACATTTTTAAGCTTCCTCACAACAGAGTCCTTCCAAAAGTTTTCTAACAAGACCCAAAGCCATATAACTGAGAAATGCAACTTTCTAGAAAACTCTTGGCATTCTGTTTAAGTTTACAGCTTATTACCAGCAGGCTACAGTTTCTAGATACCTCCAGGTAAACACACCCACTTACCTCAAATATACACAGATATGTAACTACAGCTTCCTTCCTGTGCAACACAAGCAGTGAGGAAGTCCTAGGCCAGAGTCGCAAGTCTGAACTTTTGTTGCAGCTTTAGCTGCTCTGTTGAAATTTCATCACACACACCCCCATCTCTAAAGCAATCTTAAGTGTCTCCAGGGCACTACATGTGCATTCCAGCAAGCCGGTCAGCTCAACTAACAAGCAGTGACTTAATCACCTAGGTTTTCAACTTTTCTCACTGAGCTTGAATCCCCTGTTGCTGCTGATGTTAGAAGTTGCCCCTAGGCCAGGAGCTTAATACTTATGCATTTGACAAGTTTACTGCTTCCCACAGCCTACTTCCCTGCTCCCCAACAGAGATTAGGGATTATTTTAGTTACTTCTCTTCTTGCTGGGACAAAACACCCAACACCCAAAGTTAAAGGAAGAAAAGTTTACTGCAGTTAACAGTTAGTAAAGGTTTCAGTCCATAGTCAGCTGGCTGCAAAGCAAGGTGGCATGGCAGAGCAGCATCAAAGAGGAGAAACAGTTCATGGCAGGCAGGCAGGTGGCAGCCATGCAGCAAGCAGCACAAGCAGCAGCAGCAGCCCGCCTCTCCTTTTATCCCTTTCAGGCTGTTTTTTTGCATGATGCCACCCACACCAAAGAGGGCTTGCCCATTATCCACACCCAGAACTATGCTAGACCAATGGGGAACTGATTTAATAATCATACATCCTTAAGCCTAGCATCACACACTCTAGATCCAGCCACTTTCCAAAAAGCCCCACCTATGACCACATGAAGCTGTGGGGACCATTTAGCTACAGGCTCTAACAGGGCTCTTGCAAAGGCCCACCTCTTGGCTTTTTTTATTTCACATTTATCATACAAGATCCTACTCACCACCTCTCCCAGTCTACTCTCCCCTTCTGCAAAGTTCACTGTAAACGAAATATCATTCATAAAGTTAAGCTTCCTTGATTCCTTCCCCGGAATATATTTTGTCTTCTTATAAATCCCCCAAATAGTTTTTATTTCCTCTTTGGCACCCACACTCTGCATTGTATTGTAGTATTTATGTGTTTGTCTCTTGAGATTGTGAACTGTTTGAGGGCATAGAATATATATTACCTACCTTTGAACCCCAAGAAGCCTCTAGCTCAATATTTTTTTATTTTTTTTAATATGGAAATTAATCATTCAGTGTCTCAGATTCATTGTTAATCATTAATTTCTCTTCATCTCTAAAAAAGTAATAAAATTTATGTGCCACTGTTTAGGGCTGCTAAAAAATACCCAGTTTTCTTTTTTTGTTTTTAATGTATTTGGTACAGGGTCTATAAGGGTCTTACTACATAGATCAGACTCATAGTGGTTCTCTTGTTTTCAGCCTCCCAAGCACTGGGACTACAGGTGTGTGCCACCATGCCCAGTCTCAATCGCAGTTTCAGCGCACCCCAAGGGTGGTGGAGCACAGCACACTGGAGATCGGACCCCAGCTGCTGCGCTCTACCTAAACAGCCATATAGTCTGCTGAGCTATCTGGCCAGCCCTCCAGTTTCCATTTTTAAGGTTACAGAGTTATCAATTATATTTAAAGGGATTGCCAGCCACTGAAAATTTCTAGAAAATTATAAAGTATAACAACATGAATATTTTAATCTTATTCTCTGTACCTATATTCATTTATTAGTAAATCCATGGAAATTCAGGCAAATAAATTAATGCCCAAAGAATCCATAAAATGAAAGTCCTGTGCCCTCAACGGAGATCTGAGATTGCATACAAGCTTGGTCTGTGCCCCTGATTCCTAATCCAAGATAAATCCCTATACTGTGGAACAAGTGGCTTTACTGGGAACCTTTTCCTGCAGTCACATTACCTTTTCTGTTGCAATTGCTGACCCCTCGTTTTAGATGCCGTGTTCCTCACTGTAGTAGCTCCATTCCCTCAGAGGCACTCAGTGAAACCCTACTTTCAGCAGTACTGAGAATACAATGGCAACAAAGGAGAAAAAAGAAATCACATTGCTAAGATCCGAATTTGTCCCCAAAAGGGATGATAGTCTTAAGAGGTAGGGCTTCTGGGGAGCGGTTGAGTTACTGTACGATCCTTCACTGATGTGACCACTGATGTGATCAGTGCCTTCGTGTCAGGGCTCAAAGCGATGAGTCTGGGTCCATGTTAAAAACAGAGAAGTGAGGCACTGTCTTGGGCACAGAGCTGTTGCCGGACCCTGAGAGCCACGGGTGTTCTGTGGGAATTCCTGAGTGCCAGTGCTTGAGCTAGGACTTCTCAAGCTCCAAAACTGTAAAAATTAAATTTGCGTTAGTGATATATTACCCCTAAGGGCTCTTGTTCCAGCAGAACAAATGGACTAAGACAAACCTATGTTTAAATGGGTAATAAAACACTCCACTGACCTTGAATCTTCCACAAGCCCCTCCTATCTTGTATCATTCAATAAATAGTGTCTGGCTTGGCAGGACTCTGCCCCAGCCCATCCTGAGGCACTGACCTCCTAGCTCCCCCTCATGCATTACTCAATTTGTCCTCTGTTTCTTATTTCATCCCTTCGCCGTGCCCCTCATACAGGTGGTTGGGGGTATTGGCCCAGCCCCTGATAGTGGTTATCAGATGGAATGTCCTCCTACTACAGTGTTTGTGTTCAGGTCACCCTTATTTTACTGGTCCCGAAGTAAAAGAATAGTGATGCAGGCAACTGAGATACGCAGAGTGGTCATGATGTGCTTCCTTTATGTAGAGACAAATGTTCTCAAAGGAAAAAAAAAAAAATCATGTGCTGAGGTTCCTGAGTTCTACGGTAAGAACGCATCTTCTGCCCATAAAATTATGAGGAACCAAAATAAGTAATTGACAATTTAATTTTGCTGTCACACCTCAAGCTGAAGAAAACTCAAAGCTACAGTGTATGCAAGTGCTTGGTTAAGAGAAAAGGTATCATATGTGTTGGTCAAAAACATGAACAGGAAACTTGTTCCCACTGATAGCAGCAACACGTTGCTCCAGAAAGGAGGGGCCTGTGGGAAGACTTCAGCAGTGGATCTCCCAAAAGGAGCAAAGACGACGACTGTAGAGGTCACAGTTGATAAAGAAGAAGCTGCTGTTGCCTTTTCAACAGAGTCAAAGAAGTTGATTAGGAACAAAGGATACTATTCATAGCACATCTTTAGCTACAATGAACCACATCCCCTGGAAGATGTTCCGTACGATCTATATTCATAAAAGTACAAAAGGGCTAAATGCAACAGCAGTTTCTTCCTTGTCTGATGTGACGGTGGCAGGGCCGGCTAGATAGCTCAGCAAACTCAAGTGCCCGCTTAGGCAGGCGCAGTGACTGGGGTTCAATTCCCTAGCATGCCAAGCCGACCCTGCCCCCAGGGCATGCTGAGAAGGTGACTGAGACTGGGCATGGTGGCTACAATGATACAGACAATAAATATTCATGGGCTCCAAACCAGAAAAATAAATCCTTGGGTGAGGCCATGGTCCCAGGGCCCACGCCGGATACAACGGTGGCTCTCAGGGCGCTCAGCAAACCCATGCAGTCTTTACGCTATGAAGAGCATTTACAAGCTTAGGGCTTGTATAACCTCCTGACACCTTCCGGGGATTTATGGGAGAGGAGCCAACTGAAAGGTATTGCTTCTTGTGAAATGTAAAGAAAATATTTTAGCCCAATTTAGATACATATTACCCACTAACTATAACTAAAAGATGTACAGTAAATAAATGGCAGTAAATGTGAAACTGCACAAAAGGCTGGCCAAATAGCTCAGTGGATTAAAGCACCTCTAAGCAGGTGCAGAGGCCAGGGGTTCAATCCCTGGGCCTGCTGTGCCAGTCCCGCCCCCAGGTGCACCGAGAGAGCAATTGAGACTGGACGTAGTAGCTTGTGCCTGTAATCCCAGCTCTTGGGAGGCTGTAAACTCATAGGCGGATCACTATGAGTCCGATCTAGTAGTGAGACCCTGAGCACCCTGTAGACCCTTGCCTAAAATAAAATAAAATAAAATAAACCAAGAAAAGAAATTGCACAAGACATCCAAACTTTAGGAGGAGGCTGTGCTTCCACTAGCAATGCACTCAATGGATTTTATCAACAACAGTAAAAAGAAAACAATGATTCCTGCACTGCTTTTTTGATCATGCTATGTTTAAATGAAAATGCATATCCCTGCCCACATCTGCCTCTGATGAACCATCTATACACTACAGCTAAAGTTCTTGACTCATGAGGAGAGCTTTATGTGGAATATAAGAGAGAAATACCCAGG
>NDGM010417497.1:0-10745 GCA_002564305.1 Octomys mimax | reverse complement strand
TTAGCTTAGCTTGTTCTAAGTAGGCGCTTTAGACCACTGAGCCATCTCACCAGCCCCTTCAGTAGTTTTATAAAGTATGCTAATGGTATTTTGATCAAGATCACATTAAATCTGTAGGACAATTTTGGGAGTATGGCTAATTTTACTAAATTTGCTCTTCCTACACAAGAGCAAGTTTTGGGGCTGGGGAGATAGCTCAGTGGTATGAGTGCCTGCCTGGCAAGTGCAAGGAGCCTAGGTCAATCTGTGGTACCACAGGCTGTGCTAGCCCTGTGCCTTGCTGGCCACAGAAACTGGGCATGGCGGCACACACCTGTAGTCCCAGCTCTGTGGAGGCTGAGACAGGACGATCATTAGGAGTCCAAGCTGTGTAGTGAGACCCTATACCAAATAAATAAATACATAAAATATCTAAATATTTTTTTTTTTTAAAAAATAGAAGTTACTAAGGTTTTTACAGAAGAAAAACAGTGCTTAGTGTTTTTTTCCTGTCACCTTTATCGTCTTTGGTAATGCTTGCATATGTACATACACAGATCAAGTCATTCAGCATAATGTTTTGAGTTGAAAAGAAAACAAGAGTTCTATAAAAATCAGCACCTGTTGGATGTTTGATAGCATCTTCTGTGCGGCTTGTACTTGGCTGAGGCCAACTCATTTTACTGTGTTTAACAGTATTCACGTTTCGTTTTTCAGGGGGCAGCACAGGTACTTCGCCAACCACCTCCAGCACCGGGACCCCATCTCCTTCAGCCTCTTCCCATCTTCTGTCTCCATCCTGTTCTCCTCCAACTTTCCATTTGGCCCCCAACACTTTCAATGTGGGCTGTCGAGAAAGTCAGCTGTGTAATCTAAACCTCTCTGATTATCCACCGTGTGCCCGAAGCAACATGGCTGCCTTGCAGAGCTATCCAGGGCTGAGTGACAGTGGCTACAACAGGCTCCAGAGTGGCACCGCTTCAGCCACTCAGCCCTCAGAGACCTTCATGCCTCAGAGGACTCCATCCCTGATCTCAGGAATACCAACTCCTCCCTCGTTGCCCAGCAACAGCAAGATGGAAGCCTACGGCGGCCAGCTGGGGTCCTTCCCCACTTCGCAGTTTCAGTACGTCATGCAGGCAGGCAATGCTGCCTCCAGCTCTTCATCACCACACATGTTTGGGGGCAGCCACATGCAACAGAGCTCCTACAATGCCTTCTCCCTCCACAACCCCTACAACCTGTACGGATACAACTTCCCCACCTCCCCCAGGCTAGCTGCAAGCCCAGAGAAACTGAGCGCCTCTCAAAGCACTTTACTCTGTTCTTCTCCTTCCAATGGGGCCTTCGGAGAGAGGCAGTACCTGCCCACAGGGATGGAGCACAGCATGCACATGATTAGCCCTTCACCTAACAATCAGCAGGCAGCCAACACGTGTGACGGCCGGCAGTACGGGGCTGTCCCCGGCTCCTCCTCCCAGATGTCTGTGCACATGGTCTGAAGGGCAGCTCCAGCACCCCACAGCCTATGGCAGCCAAGACTCGAATCTCCATAGGCGGATCCTCCTTTCTGGGATTCCAGTGCCTTTGGAAAACACGATTGTGTTGTTATTGGTGGTTTTTTTTTTTTTTTTTTGAGAAGAAAAACATATAGACAAAAGACACTTTTCAGCCACTGAAAGATATGTGCAGTGAATCCTGCACAACTCAGTGACCTGCCTTCTCAAAACTTAGTTTTATAAACCGTTGTCTATGCAAGACTGGCCTTTGAAGAGAATGAATAATCATTTTGTAATAACATTAAGGGAGACGCTAGCGTGAAGCAGCCATGAAAGGTTCCAAACACACATGTGCAGACCTGCCTGTACACACTTACTGCGTACTCACATGCACATACACATAATTATGCACAAACTCATGATATGCAAACATCCTGCACACTGACTCTGAGCTGGGTGAACTCTGTGGAGGGAGGCCCAGGATGGTGCTGTCGCTGAGAATCTACGTACAACACTAGATGAACTGGGCTAGCAGGAGGCACCAGCTTTTTACTGCCGCAGCTTGTGCTGTTTCTGGAATACATCATGTATCCTGGAGCCTCTCTACCAAGGAGCTTGGGAAGACATCAGTACTGCAACTGGACTTGGCTTCCTGAACATGATGGCTTTTCGCTTTGACTCCCTTCACTCAGTGTGCTGTCATTGGTATTCCCGGTGGTGCCTGTGAAACGAGCGAGTGAAAGAAGCTGAAGGAGAGAAAGAGAACAGAGAGCAGAAGGGTGGAGAGGAAGACTGAGAAAGAAGGTGTGAGCAATGAGGAGAGTTTAATTACCAAGGAGATGTGGCTTAGTTTGTTTGCCCAAACCTACAGGCTGTAGAAAGAATTGTGGCGTCACTGAGGGAGGAACCTCTCTGGGACACTGTGCATGGTCAGGGCACTTGTACAAGGGCTAAGGGCCAGGAGTGCATTTTGATCCCATGTCTCCATCCATGGTGACCAGGAAAGAGGTGCACCATGTGGGAAGTGCCAGCCTCACAACAAGCAGCATGGCAGGGGAAAGGACAGGGAAGTATGAAGGTAGAAGAATGCTACACCCCCTGTGGTGATACCAAGCTCAGAGACAGCCAAGGTGGCCTGGCCTCCACATGCCAGATCCAGACCCCAAAATGGGAGGGCCTGCCTCCTGCCCTGCTCTGGCTGGAGAGACAGTGTCATGGTCCAGGGAATTGCAGACGGGTCTTCTATACAGTTTTTTGAGGGAAGGGGTAGTGGGAATCGAACTCACGACCTTGCACTTGCCATGGAAGTCACTGTGTCGCTGAGTTATATCCCTGGCCCTTCTGTAGATCTCCATTTATATCAATTAGTTCAGTGCATTTTGAAGTTTTGGGTTTTTCATCTTTCTTTTTCCCTTTAATTCCTTTAAATAGTAAGAAAAGAAAACAAAGGAAGTTTGGTGCAAGTTAAATTTTTTAAATGGTGTGGAAATGCAAATAATACCAAGTAAAATAATACAGATATTAAGATTTTTGGTTTTGAGGTGTTGTAGATAAATGTATTTATATGCCTAGTGGGGAATCCAATATTTTGAATATTGAAAAGGGGGCAATAAAAGGGTGTGTAAAATATGTATGAAGTAAAGGTGTATAAAAATTTGCCCTTATGCACGGAACTGTTTCTAAGTGCCAAGCACAGAAAACTGCTAAATAAAATCTTTGCAATTGTTTCCCGTGTGTTTGTTCATAGAATTAAACAACAGCCTTGCACACCTGTGTTCTGCCTTACAGTAAGCACAGCACTTGAATGCATGCTGTTCTATATGATCTTCAAACAAACACATTTAGTAGTTAAGCTCCACACAGATTAAGTGAATTATCAAGAATGGTATAAGTTAGAAGAGAGGGAACTAGGACTTGAAGAAAAATCTTTTCTTTCTTTAAATTCTATTCTAAAGAGAAAAAAAGGACACAAATGATAAAACCAAGTTTGGAAACAGATTAGTGAGACAGTTAAAGTACTTGATCCGTTGCGTATTGTTGTGTTCATGGTAGCTAAGCAGAGTACGACATATAGGCATGATATCTTGTCTAAACAATTTTAGCCAAAAAAAAAATTCTTTTCAAGTAACCAAGAGAAGCTAGTAGGTCTTCTGATATTAACAAAATGTTTGCCTTTGTATGAGCCGCAGGAATTTGTATCAGAGCTCTCATCTTTGCTGTGTAGAAGATACTAAACCGTAAGTGACCATTTTTCAACAATTTGATGAGGGGCTGGGCATATGGTTCAGTAGAATAAGTGCTTGCCTGGCAAGTGCAAGGACCTGAGTTCAATACCCCTTCCACAAAAAAAAAAAAAGTGTTAAAACCATTCGACAAGATAGGCATTATTTTAATAAGCATTTGATAGACCTGGAAGCAAGCTTATGAAATGTTCACTCCTTGACAATGGTTCTCAGGTAGTGAGTGATGGAGCTGGTATTCTCATATCTGAGTCTGTGGAATTAGTCCCTTGTCATCCTGCCAGCACTCTGGCGGTCCTGGCAAGCACTTGGGCAATCAAGGAAAAGTCAATATTTTAAGAGATGTAGGCAAGAATGCCCCCGAGGACAGACTTTGCTTCTTATGTTTAGTTATAAATATATACTTTCCCCTGAATGCATCACTATGGCATGAAAGGAGTTGTTTTGAATTGTTATGTACCAAGTGGCAATTGGTGATACAACAATAAAGTGCGTGGACTATGCGCTTTTATTAAAGAGCACTTTGACACATTATCTAATTTGAATCGTGAAATAACCTTGTGTGCCAGAAAGGGCAGAGATGTCACTTGCAAACGTGCAAGTAAGATTATGAAGGTAATGATCTGCCCACACTTATCTGATCTGAGAAGTAGAATTTCGGGACACCAAATCCCCTAGTCTTAGCCCTACCTCAGACTGTTTCCCGCTAAGAAGACTCTTCACTCACTGACTCATCTGAGGGGTTTGGCTTGCTCACTTACTTACTAAATGGATTTGGATTGGAGGGAGCAAAACCTTAATCATTGCTTTGGTTGTATAACTTCAAAAAGTAGCATATCAGATAATTTCATTAGTCATTAAATTTTTGCAAAAGTAGCTGAAACTATGACCAAGTGAGTACTTCCATGGATTTCAGGCTATCAGCATGACCTCCTCTCAAAACTTAAAAAGACTCATATTAGGAAACCTGCAGTTACCCCTTGGCAGGATGGTAGATCAGAAACAGTGACTTAGAAAATGTTTGGTTGTATCTTTTTTAATTATAAGCAAAGGAAAACTTTATTCATTGGTTTCATGCCCTTCAAGATTTTAGGTAAATAATCAGAATCTGACAAGCTACATATGTCATAGAAATCACCATATTTTATTTTAATATTAATGATTTGAATAAACTTTCAGGGTACGAAATATAGATTACTTCTGAGATTTGGACTTGTTAAGAGTCCATATCAGTTACAGCTGAGTTACCGTGGATGTATCCATTCCATGTATACCCAAAGAAGTAACAACATTTTGCTTAACACAAACTGGAGAAAGAATTGTCAAGACTATGCTCTTCCAGTTCTTCTTAATGAAATAGTGGATATTCATTCTGCTTATACAAAGGGCTAGTTGTCAGAAGAACTGTTCCTCTGCAACATACGTGCTCCACCCCCTCGTTTTCCCTGAGGAAAGGCTGTCACGTTCATGGGTGCATCCTCCGTGTCCAGGAAGGTTCCTAATCTCTTGCAGGATTTCAGCATATCTGTGCTTTTATGGTGAATTTGAGGCTGGTACAAATGATTTCATGGATGATTTATTATTTACTCTAAAGGGACATACAGGGCCAGAGAGATAGCTCAACTGAATAAGTGCTTACCTGGCAAGCACAAGGTTCTTAGTTTGGTCCCTGGTACAACCATAAAACAAAAATAAATAAATAAAATAAAGGGACATACATTTTCAAAGATTTCTTGTCCCTCATACAGTAGTCTGATAAATCCAAGTAATTGATGGTAGCTAGCAAGCAGTCATATGTAATGGAAGGTGAAAGCACCCTTGCCACACGCGCCATGCTTGTTTCTAGGAATGGCTCCTTTTTCATACATACAGTAAGCAAATGACATGAAACGGTCTGAAAATTCAGAGAAGTTGCTTAAGGTAGGAAGGGGAGATTGAGATTCTTTTCATTAAGGTGGCAGAGCCAGAGCTATGAAGGCTGCCAGAGTTGCGAGGTTTTTCTCTTTTTTATTTTAGCTGTAAGGGATTGATGTGTTTAAGAATGAAATATCAACTCATTGCTATTAGGAATAAAATACATTTGGGATGAGAAATTGTAGCATGTATATTAAAAAGTGAAATTTATTTTATTCTTTTTTATATTAATTTTTTTGAGAAAGAAGTAGCAATGAGACAGTTTCAAAACAGGAGGACACGATAATTAATGCATTGCATATTGTTGTCTTTGTAATAGTCATTTATAGTACAAGATGTAGACATGATGTCTTGTCCAAATGCAACCAAAATGCCTGTCACCTAAGGAATGGATGAAAAAGATGTGGTATTTTTATATAATGGTGTATTACTCAGCTATAAAGAATGATAAACCTGAAGCCTTCATATATAAGTGGATGCCACTTGAAGATATACTCACAAGACCCACATGTGTAAATATATGGTCTCTCTAGTAGTGTAAGAACTCAAAAGAAGAAATAAAAATTGAAGATATAACACAACTAAATGGAAAGCGAGAACTTCAGGATTAAACAATGAAGAAAGGGCAAGGAGAAAAGCTAGGAAACATGGCAGGGGCAAAACCATATACATTTACATACACAAAATGGTTAAGGCAATGATCCTGAGAATCTCTATCAGGTTTTTGAAACTAGAAGTGAATTGGTAGGATTCTCACCATGACGAACTATATATACTGATACCTGTGAACGAAGCAACTGCACTGAATATAGCAATGTGTAAAAAGGAGCAATTTAATCAAGCTGAAGACATTCAGAATATTCTTGTGATCTGTGGACTAATATCTTCTATAAAATATTTCACTAGCAGAAGTGCAGGGGCTCAAATCCAAAAGCAGAGCAGTTCAGCTGTTGCCTGAAGTTTAATTCATTCACTGCTCCTTTCAGGCTTTCAGAACTCTGTAAGGATGACCCGCAGCCTGTAGGAAACAGGTGGGGAGACCCATTTCCGCAGAAGCTCCTCTGCCTTATCTAATGCCTACTGTATGTCAAGTGCTGCTCTGAGCACTGAGATCTGGGGGCAATTAGAGGTGTTCCTACCCTCAAGAAGCTCATGGCCGGGTGGAAACTGATGTTGACTTCACCAGCAAGCAAACAAATACTTTCCGATTGCAGCAATTACTTTGAAGACATTAAAAATGAATTGCATGATAGAGAATGACTGGGGAATGATGATGAGAAATTAGAATTTTCTAGAGCACTGATCTAAGCGGGTGATATTTGAACTAGTATAAATATAGACATTACCTTAGAATTTGCTGACTAAAGCACTTACTGAGAGCAGCTATGTCCTTTCTGAAAAATACTTTCTGCTAGTCTTGTTTCAGCTAAGGCCAGTCATTTTTGGTCTTACAATGGCTTTGTAGGATTGCTTCTTATTTGCTGCAGTGTTTCAGGAGTGGAGTTCATTGTGACATTCCTCACATCTCAGTTTGTCTTCTACATAATCTCAAAGTCTTATCTTGCTGACTTACTTAGCAGACCTTCTGTCAGAAGCATGAGAAGCATCCCTTCTATCAGATTCTGATAAAATTTTATAACTAATGATCAAATAATTAATAATGAAAACAATAAGTAAAGAATTTAAATATACCATGGTATGCTATGATATTCTTAGAAGTGTTTTATGTACTACGGGTACATAGAAAATGTTTACTTTAAGGGAGCTTTCAGTCTGGTGAAGAAATCAAGATACTTTCATATCAAGGAATGAATAATAAATAATACTTTTATTAAAGTATTAAATTGGTTGCAAAGACATTACATTCTGGAGAATTTCAGGAGGAAACGATTTTATTGAGTGTTTATTATATATTACACATTATGCAAAGTGATAGCCTATAATCTCTACAGAATTTGTATTTCAGTTCGTATTTTATAGGTGGGGAAACTGAAACTCATAGAAGTCAGCAATGTACACAAAATCACAGAGCTTGTAAAGAACAAAGACAGGGCTCCAACTTATGCCTTTCCCCTACTATAACATTCTACAAATGAGATTTCTAAGGACTGGAATGAAAAGCAATGAATTCACAGAGAAGGTTGAACTTGAATTGTACTTTGAAGAATTTGTGGAAGCTGCATAAATGGAGGAGAAAGGAGTGTAATCCAGTGTGAAGCACTGTGATGATGTATATCTTCTGTATCCATGCCCTGTGGCAGTAGGGCAGTGGGGAAAGATGTATGCTGTTCCACGTCACATCTCATCATCTTCTTCCTACTGCTCCTGGCTCTGTGACTCTGGATTCTCTTTTCCTGTAAGAGATGTTCTAGGTATGTAAGAGATCTTCAGGATCTCTTCCCACATCTCACTGGGAAGTACAACTCATAATGGACAGTATAGGCTGGGAGGTAAAGGAGTTGCATTGTCACAATGTCCTTCTGCCCTCCTTCCCCAGCCAGGGTCTCAGGGGTAGCTCAGAGGCCACACTCCCTGAGCCAGGCTCTACACCAATCTCCTTGCTTTTTCCAGCCAAGCAGGGAGTGCCACGTGGAATGGTGAAAGGGGGAGCTTCCTGGTTAAAGCCAAGAGAACATTCATCATGTTTTCCTTCTTAGCTCATTTTACTGCTCGTAGCACTCATCTTTTATGAGCCAGCCTAGCAGCACTTCCCACTTCAGATGCTTCCTTCTCACACTTTCTGCTTTTATTCGACTTTATTGCAAGTCCCGCAGAGGCACAAAACACTGAAGGAGTTTTGAGAAATTATTGGTATTTTTCACTCAGTCAAGCCAAAGTAGAGGAGGGGTTGCCCCAGTATTGCCAAAGAACCTGGATCCATTCTGGAGGAAGTTCTCCTTCTGGAAGTTTTTGTACTCCAATGAAAGTTGTTCTTCTCATTTTGTCATTCTGTACATCTCTCTTATAAGGACTTTAGACAATAAAGCACCTCACTGTGTTTGGATGGTGTAACAGATACACCTCCAAATCTTAGCATATTAATATTCATTTCTCACTCATCTCACAATCTAACATGGGGTTCCTGGACAAGGGGTTCCTTTACAATCAGTGATTTGAAAATTCAGGCTCATTCTGTTATCAGTTCACTGTCTTCAGCACACACACTTAGTGCCTCTTCATCAGATGGAAGAGGAAGAAAGGGCATTATACTTATATGGCACATTTATAAACCAGATCTGGAGTTGGTTACTGACTTGCTCCCATTGTAACTGACAGAACCCTAATAACTACATCTACCTGCAAGGGAAATGGGAAAAATAGTCTAGTTGAGTGTCTGGGGAAAAGGAAATATACTTATTGGGCACTAGGTAGTGGATGCCAGCCTCTACGTCAATGTAGCCTGAGTCAATCTAATCTGCTCCTTTTACAAACCCAGGAAAAAGAAAATAAATCTAATTTCTCAACCCAGATTATTACCTTCTCTGTAAAACAGTCTGGAACACCAAGCTCTACTGCATGGCATTTGATTCATTTGTAAGGAACACCTTTCAGTAGGGGTTTTTCCCATTGCCCTAAAATATTTTGAGAATTTATTAAATTAAGAATAAGATTTTTTTTTCAAGTTTTAAGAATTACAAAACAAGAAATATTTGTTAAATGCTTGGTATATATGGACAAAGTGCATTACATAGGTTGTGTTATTTCTCAGCAACCATTTTCTGATATTATTATTATACCCATGTGATGTATGAGAGAAAACAAAATGTGAATCCTGAGAAAAGTTATACTCGGTCTGATTTAGAGCTTGTGATACTAATTAATAGAAACTAGTTAGTTAGGTAAGAAAGCTATTATGTCATGTTCTCCTTAGTAAAGGGCTCATACAATAACAGAAATCACCTCTTATCTGGTTTTATCCAGAAAGAGCCCAAGCGTGGCCTACATGTGGAGATCATCCCCAGTGTGGCAAGAGCACCCTCTACTCAGCTTGGAGTGTTCTTCAGGCCTTCAGACAATGTCTCCTACCCCAGGCAGAAGCATGGAAATCTGCTCACGCCATGTTATCTACAATCCCCAAAGACCCAGTCTATTTGCGAGCCTCATTCCTACATGGCTTCTAAGCTGCATTTCTGGACTCAGGCTTTATCTGAGGCTGTGGTACTGATCTATATTTTGACCCAAGGAGGATACTCATGGTATTACTAAGAGAGGAAGCTCACATTTAGGCTTTCCATTCAACAAAACATTACCTCAGATCTTCTCATTAATTAGCTCTCTTTCTAGGGTAAAATTAGTTAGCTTTCTACCCAGAGTGGTTCCCAGAAACATGTTGGTAAAGTACCACATATTCCAATTCCATAGTCTGCTGGTCTAAGCAGAGCTTCGTTAACAAAACCTTAGGCTAGGGTTGTAGCTCAGTGGCATAGCACCTGGCTGGCTAGTGTGAGCCCTACCTTCAATTCCTGGTATTAAAAAAAAGGAAAACAAATAACAACAAAGTCACTTTTCTTAAATGCATGTTTTTTTCTCTTTGCAATGTGGTTTTTACATAATCTTCTCATTAAATTTCTTCAAGTCCCACCCTAACCAGGGTTGGTTATCCTGAAATATGGCCAGGATATGAGTTCCTTCACTGGGCAGAATTAGACATTTAGACACTAGAAAAATAATCAGGAAAAAGTCCACAAGAGGCAGAGTTGGAAAAGATTCAGTTTTGTATTCAAAATATAAGGATTGAGGCAGCCCAAGACTTTCTCAGAGACCTTCTCTATAATGTAGCTGAATAGAGCTAACATCAAGGACACACTAACCATGTTGAGATTAGTAAAGATGATCTCTGGAGTGCTCAGTCTGTATCTAAGATAACAGCACACTTGGGCTTACGAAGTGTAGCTGGAACATTAGGAAAGAGGGTGAATGTCTCATGTGTTATACTAAGAATCTGGTTTTATGATGTTCATTAAGGCCAGCACAGCCTTTTGGGAGGCTTTCAGAAAGATACTCCAGAAGATAACAAGCAATAGACCAAATAAATAACAATCCAGTGGTTGCTAAATTCTCTTTTTTTTTTTTAATTTATTTTATTTATTTATTTAGAGAGACAGAGAGAGAG
>NDGM010417391.1:0-10492 GCA_002564305.1 Octomys mimax | reverse complement strand
GCTGGAAGACAAGAGCAGGGGCAGCACAAGTGTTACACACCCCCTCCCCAGTTCCATGAAAAGGAAAGACAAAAGAGGAAGAGGCGAGAGGGAGAGTAATAGCCACAATAACCCCTGGCTCTTCTGGGCTCAGGCAGGACCAGGCAGCAGAGAGAGAAGCACGGGCTCCATTGCTAACTGTTTGCTTTGTAACTTGACTGTCCCCATCAGCTTTGGCTTCTCAGAATAGGTGACAGGAAGAATGGAGGAACCAATTCTTCCACAGGTGCTTGGGAAGAAAGGCGCTGGAGGGGCTCTTACTAAACACTAGCTCTGTAGCCACCATGTCTCAGGAGCAGAGCGAGAGCTTTGAGGAAGGCTCTAGATCAAGGCCTTGGAAGATGCTGGGCAGGTGTCCTGAGCCATCACCCTCCTCACCCGAGGGTTGCCTTTCATGTTATTACCTCTATGGCTTCAATAAATCCATACTCTGTGGGAAAAAGGGTGTTGTGATAAACCAGGCTCATAAGGATCTCTGCTACTCCTCCTCTTAGTTGCATATCCCGTAATAGAAACAGGATTTAGGAGGTTTTTGTCTGTCACTTGCTATCGTTGGTCCCTGACAGGCAGGCAAGAGAAAGTTGCAGACAAAAAAAAAAAAAAAGAAAAAAAGAAAGTGCAGAAGGATGGAGAAGCCGACCTGGGATGGCTGGGACGAGGCCCAAGAGAGGCCCAGGACACCAAACTCCTGGGCAGCCCGGGTTCCATGGCTTGACCCTGCCCCCTTCACAAACAGTTCACAACAGGAGCTGGCGGAGGCAAGCTGCAGCCGGGGTCATGCACAGACACTGGTCACCGCTTAAGCAGCCAGCATTTATCAAGCACCCCAGGCATTACCTGCTTAGTCTGTTCTCTCTGAAATACCTCTAGCTGCTCCACCTGTGCGTGGGGGAGGAGCAATGCAGAGAGTGAGATGGGGGTGGGCGGCAGTGTGCTGCCAGGCTGGCTGGACTGACACCTTCCCCAGGGACCATGAGAGCCCAGCTTCAAGTGCCACGTTTGCTGCTGCCAGTCTCCAGCAGCTGTGTGCTCTCTAGTGCGGGTGTGCCTCTGGATTGGGCTGGCGGTTGTCACAACATGACTCTCTGGGGACAGCCTCCAGGAAAGGGGAGGCCTCTGATAATTTCTTTAGGATAAGAGAGGCAATGGACTTGAACACCAGCCAACTCTGCTATAGCCACCCAGGCACAAGGGCAAGTATGACACATCAGTGTGGAAGGAGTCTCCGCCTCCTTGGAGCACCATCCCCACTGTCTCAGGTCTGGGTGTGTGGGGTGTAGCCGAGCTGGGCACCTTACCTGGGCAGTGAGCTTCTGCCTCTCTTCCTGGAAGCGCTGCCTTTCCTCCAGGACCTTCACCTTGGCACCCTCGTACTTGGCAGTCATCACCTCCAGCTCCCGGGTGGTACTCTGTGCTTCCTGCTGCATCTCAGCCAGGCGGGTCTCAGCATCAGCACGCACAGCGGCCAGCTCTTGGATGTACTTCTCCCGGGCCTGGTCCAGCTCCACCTCCAGAAACTGCCGGCCGAGGCTAGCACGCTCTCCGAGCCCCCGGTTCTCCTCTGCCAGCAGGCCATGAGCCTTCTTCAGCATGCTCAGCTGCTCTGCATAGCTGGCCTTCTCTGCCCGCAGCTGCTGCGCTGCTCGTTCCTGCTCTGCCACCTTCTGCCGCAGGGGCACCAGCTCTGCAAGCTCCCGCTGGGCCCGCATCAGCTCCGCCCGCAGCCCACCAGCTGCCTGCTTGCTCTGCTCCAGCTCCTCTCTGTGGCGCTTGTCAGCAGCCGCCTGCTCAGCCTGCAGCTGCTGGCAGAGGTGCTTGGCAGGCAGCAGCTCACTGACCAGGGCCTGTGTGCTGGTGTGCTCCAGCTGCAGTGCAGAGAGGGCCTGTTCCTTCTGGAAGAACTTCTCCTGCCACGCCTTCAATTCTTGGCCCAGCTCCTCAGCTCGTTCTGCCTGCGAGGCCAGCTCCTGCCGCAGGCTCTCTGAAGCTGAGCGCTGCTTCTCTACTTCCTCCCGAAGGCTCTGCACCTCCTCACGCAGAGCGGAGCTGCGTTCCGCAGCTCTGGCGCTGTTGCTGGCCGTCTCTGTCTGGAGCAGACGTAGCCTCTCCTCCAGCTTCTGGCTCTTCTCTGACTCGGCTACAACCAGCCGCTTCAATTCCTTGCTCTCCCCTTCCTTCTCCAAGACCTGGCGGTTCAGGATGGACACTTCCTCCTCTAAGCTGCTAATGAGGCTGCTTTTTCTCTCAGCCTCCTGCTGGCCCCGGGCCACCTGGGCTTTCCACTCCTCCTCAGCCTTGCTGTGGTCTTGGGCCTTGGCTCGCAGGGTGGCCAACTCCCTCTGGGCTGAGACTGAGGCAGCCTGACTGTGCCCCAGCTCCCGCACCCGCTCCTCTAACTGACGATGCAGAGTCTCTAAGATCCTGTCCTGCTCCAAGCGGGAAGCACGCTCTGACTCTAGACTGCGAGCCAGGATGTCGGCCTCCTCCTGCCACTGCTGGCACTGCTGCTCCAGCTTGCTCAACTCCGCCTGCAGCAGCTCCTGGTCGGGGCCTGGCGCCTCCTTTCCAGGAGCCTCAGACTGGGTCCCCACATCTGAAGTATTCTGTCCCCCAGCCAATCCCGCTGACTGTTGGTGCTCCTTTTCCTGCTTCGCCAACTGAGCCTTTAGCTGCTCTGCAGCCTGCTGAAGCTCCCTCAGCTCTGATCTTTGGGCTGCCTCCTGCTCACGGACCTTGCTCAGCTCCTGCTCTTTGTCTTCCTTTTCTGTCAGGGCACGAGACAGTCTCTCTCGAAGAGTAGAAACCTCTACTCGCTGCTCATTGAGGGCGTTCTGCAGCCTGGTCTCAAGTTCTGTTCTAGCTGCCTTCTCCAGGGCAAGGTCAGCTTGGGCCTGGCCCCGCTCCTGGGTCAGTCGCGCCACCTCCCTCTCCTGCTGCCCTCGCTCTTTCTGCTGCTGGCCCTGGCTCTCCATCAGTGCTGCCCGCAGCTTCTCCAACTCAGTGCCCATTTGCTCTGCCTCCCGTTCCATGGCCTGAAGTGCCGCCTGTGTGCTGTAGGACTGCTGTCCCAGATGCTCTTGCAACCTTGCAGACTCTCTGTCTCCGGCCCTCAGGGGCTCCTTAGGTAGTTCATGCAAGGCCGTCTCCTGTGGCTCGCCTTTGCGCACCAGGACCTCTAGATGGGCCACTTCCTTGCTGGTGGCAGCCATCTTCTCCTGCAGAGAGGAGAGGTCATCTGCCAATTTCTGGGCTCTGTCCTCTTTCTCCTGGACCCGCTGAATAGCTCTATCGAGGCTTGCATGGAGCTGGGCGAGCTCACTCTGCTGCTGGCCTATCTGGAGCTCACTGTGGGCTTCTATCCCTGCCATTTGCTCCTTTGTGTCCTGCAGCTCCTGGCAAGTCTTCTCATACTCTTCCTTTAGTGTTGTCAGTTGTTCCTGCAGGCCAACCTGATTCACCCCTTGCTGGCCATCTTCAAATTGCCTTCGCCAGGTTTTAACCTCCTTGACAAGCAGATCAACCTCCTTTTCAGCAAGGTTCTTGGAAGTTTTGGCCTTTGCCAGCTCTTGCTTCAGGGCTTTAGCCTCTGCCTGATGGGTTTCCCTAAGCTGCTGTAACTGGACACCTAGGCCCCTGCGTTTAGCCTTCTCTTCTTCTAGCTCCTTCTGTTCCTGCTTATACTGTTCTGCAAGGCTTTCAAACTCTGCCTTTATTTCAGAGATACAACACTGCTGCTCTTCCAGCGCAGCTGCAACTCTGCATTTCTCCTCTTCGAGGCTGCCCTTGGTGATCCTCAAGGATTGCTCCAGGGTCCAGAGCTGCTCCTGGAGCTGGGCCTTCTCCTGGGCTACACTTTCTCTCTCAGTTGCTTTCTGCTGTTCAGCCTTCAGCTGGGCCTCTAATGCTGCTACCTGGGCCTGAGCTTCCTGCTGCACCTGGTGGGCTGCCTCGACGCTGGCGCGGAGCTCCTCCACTTTTTGGCTCAGCTCTGCTTTCTCCCTCTGGGCTTGGGTCACTGAGTTCTGGGCACTGTCTTGGGCTTCATTAGCAGCCTGAAGCTGCTGCTGCAGAACCTCCAGCTTGGCAGCCTTCTCCTTCCATGTCTCCAGCTGCTGGCAAGCTGCATCCCGCTCCCGTAGGGAGGCCTCTCTTGCCTTGGCAGCAGTGGCCAGTTTTTGGGCGTGGTCCTGCCTGCTGTCCTCCAGCTCCCTGGCTGCCTCTTCCAGCTGCTGCTCCTTCTGCTTCAGGCTGTCCCTCAGCTGCTCCAGCTGGTGGCGAAGACCCTGGGAGACCTGTTCTTGCTTCTGTAGGGTCTGTACGAGCTGGGCCTGCTCCTTCTGGGCCTGCTGCTTCAGGCCAGTTAGCTCCTGATCCTGCTGCTGGAGCGTGCCATTGAGTGTGGCGAGTTCCGCAGTCAGAGAGGCCACCTGGGCACTCAGCTTGGCACCTTGGGCCTGAGAGGCCTGCTCCAGCTCCTCCTTGGCCTGGCTCAGGCTGGAGATGGAGCTCTGCAGCTCAGCAATCGCACTGGCCAGCTGCTGCTTTTCTTCTTCAAAGCGGCTCCGCTCAGCCAGCAGCTGGGCTTCCTTCTGAACCTGCTTACTCTCTAATGTTTCCACCCTGGCTTGGAGCTGGGTGTTACTTGTAGCAAGAGTGGCTGCCTCTTGCTTCAGGGTTTCCAGCTGGTGGAACAGAGACAAAAGAGAGACAAACAGGGATCTAAATGACTCCCTCAGTTACATCCTCTGGGAACCAAGCAGGGACAGGAACCACCCCGGGCACATGGGTCTTCTGGCTGCTCCTGTGTATTCCTACCTGCAAGACATCACCCAGCACCTCACCCCGGGGTGGGGTCTCCGGCACTTGGGCCAAACGTTCTTCCAGCTGAGAAAGTTTTCCCTGAAGAATTTCATTCTTCTCTTCAAGGCATTTCTGGGAGAAAACCAGAGAAAGACCCATGTGAAGGGGTGGAACAGGTATCAGAGTACCACACAGGCCTCACAAACACGAACAAAATATAACAACATGGTGCTGTTAACAAGATCTGTCTTTGCCCTGGCCTAAGGGGAAGTAAAAATCTCAGAAATTATGGACCTGGCCCTACAAGGGACCTGACTTTCTAGTCCTTGCATCAAATTAAATCACACTATGAGCTGCTTCCTACTTCCTCCAAGGCTACAGAACTTAGTTCCAATTTCCTTACCATACATCTTTTCTCACATAAGCTTAGATTATATAAACAACCATCAGTTTAAAAATAGGCCCTGGACTTGCCAGTTAGCTCAGCTGTTTAAAGCACCGCTTGGGCAAAGGCAGTCAGTCCCAGGGACCACGATTCGATCCCCAGCTCCACAAGCCACACTACACCCGCCCTTAAGGAAGCCTGAGATAGCGCCCTACCCCCCAAAAAATCCTCCAACTCAGGCCAAGGAGATAGCTCAGTGGAATAAGTGCTTGCCTGACAAGCACAAGGTCTTGAGTTCCATCCCTGGTACCACCAGAAAAAAAAAAAAGCCCCTGGAAGGGCCAGCCAGACAGCTCAGCACACTAAAGTGCGTGCTCAGGCAGCGTGCAGGGGTCACATGCTGAGCTAGCCCCATCCCCGGGGCATGCTGAGACGGCAACTGAGACTGGGGGTGGTAGCACATGCCTGTAATCCCAGCACTTGGGAGCCTGAAAACAAGGAACTCACTAATAGTTCGATCTGTGTAGTGAGACCCTGTAGACCCTGTCCTAAGTACAGAAAATAAATTAAATAAACAAAAATAGCCCCTGGAGGGGGAGGGGAGATAGCTCAGTAGAATAAGCGCTTCCCTGGCAAGCGCAAGGGCCTGAGTTCAATGCCCGGTTCCGCAAAAATAAAAAAAAAATAAAAAATAAAAAAATAGCCCCTGGAGCTGAGCCTGGTATCTCACATCAGTAATCCCAGCACTTGGGAGGCTAAGGCACCATGCTCATTGCAAGTTCAAAGCCAGCTAGGGTTACACAGTGAGACCCTGCCTCAAAAAAAAAAGATCCCAGACAGCAACCCAAGCCCCATGCCTACTTCCCCCATCATTTCTGATTAGGAACAAGGCACTAAACTCGGTGCGGCTCTGACTTTCTAATCCACCTGCAGGTCTGGGAGGGCACTAGTACTGCTTCATTTACTCATCAAGAAACTGGCACTCAGATGCTTAGTGCCTTGTTAAAGTGCTCCATGGTCCACAAGTGGCAGTTGGGTTCTTATAAACAGCAACAAGTCTGGCAGCCCTAACTGGGAAATCTTAAATTCCAAATGCTCCAGAATCCCAAACCTTCTGAGCTCCAACAAGATATTCAAGAAGTTCTGCATTTTGGGGTATTCAGATTTTGAATACTCACGAAGTCTATGCAGATACCTTTAAACTGTAAAACTCAACTCACACATTCTGGTCTCAACCAACCTGCAGCTGACTTGAGAGCTACCTCCCCTCAGTGTGTCCAGCATTTATCTGCTGTCCTCCAGCCTGACCCCAACCCTCCAGCAGAGTTACCTTGTCCTGCACGGCTGTGCTGAGCCCTTTCTCCAGATGGGCCTGCTTCTCCAGCCACTCCTGAGTAGCCTTGCTGTGCTCCTCGTTCAGTTCGTTGAGGGCTCCCTGAAGCTGCTGCAGGTTACTGGCAAACTCCCGCAACTGAGGCATGAGAGGGACTTTTGGTCACCCAGGGTTCAAGTGGTATGGCCAGTGCCACCTGCTTTTTACTGCCCTGGGACGGTACCTACACCTCCTCCCATCAATTACAATGAACCACACTGTTAATTCAGGACCACACATCTTTTAGGGGTATAGCCCAGTCCTCCAGCTGCAGTCAATTATGGGGTGAGGAAAACTAGCTCTGTATTTAGGTTTCTTGAGAAAACTCAAGCCTGAGCCAAGCTCCAAAAGTCTTCTTAACCTTCTTGGGGAGCCTTACAGACCACCTCAGCCCTGAGGGTCTCCATGCATGGCCCAGTCCCTCACCTTAAAAGATAGGTCCCCATTCTCCTCAGAAAGCTGGTTAATCTTGCGGTCCATCTGGCCCTTCTCTGTCTTCAGGTCTTGGCACTGCTTCAGAGTCTCATGCAGCCGTAAGGTGAGGCTGCCAGAAGGGAACAATGAGGAAGGTAGGCCCTGACTGGGGCCAGGGAGGCTGGGAGCTGGAAAGAAGGCAGGGAGAGCTCTACCTCTCATTCTTGCCTCGCAGCTCCTCAAGCTCCCTGGGCTCCAGAGGGCTGGCTGCCTGCCTCTCGTTCAGCAGAGCAAGGCGGTCGATGCGCTGTTGCATCATGGATATCTGTGCATCTGACCCAGAGTGGGGAGGAAAAGAGAGGGGGTCAGCACAGAACTGCAGGAGCAGGGACAGAGAGGAAGGGACATAGGGCTTTGGGAAAGGGCACTTCCAAGAAGTCAGCCTGACCCTCAGCTCCAGGGCCAGTAGGGAGGAAGTAAGGGAGGGTAAACTGTCGCCCACAGCTTCCCCAGACGTAAACCCCAAACACTGCCTCCCAGCCATAGCAGCCAGGCGCTCACCCTTCTCAGTGAGGCGCTTGCGGAGCTCAGCCAGCTCCAGCTCCAGCTCATCTCTATTGCTTCTCTCATCTGCAAGCTGTTTCTTCAGGCGCCTCATCTGGAACTGTGGAGTCTGCAGGATGTCACCCATGGGAGAGGCTGGAGAACCTGACAGGAAGCTGAGAAAGGAGATGGCCAGAAGCCAGGATAAGAGCCTGAGATCAGATGCAACTAGCAATAACCAAGGATGGGGAGCAGGGGCTGATGGTCATTAGCACTGCCCGGGAGGCCCAGGTACCTGGGTTCTGTCTGCAGTGCTATCTCGTGCCTCATGACAGGACCTGGAGAAAACTCCTTCTCCCTTCTCCATGCCTTAATTTCTTTGCTGGGCGTGGAGGGGGGAGGAACATATTCTCCTTGCCTCTGCAGAGCAGCACTGAAGGAAGGACTGCCTTAAACAGGGTACTGCCTTTGAAGGAGGTCTGCCCACAACAGATCCCAACCAGTTTTCCCAATGAGTACTGGGTCAGATGAGAAAACCCGAGATGGACAGCATCCTCCAAACACCCCGAAGATGTGAGGCTGGGCCTCCAGAATGCAAGGAATTGGGATGTGAGTGGATGCTGAGGTCCCTTCCCAGGAAAGGCCCAGGACATACTTGTTCCCACTGGAAGAGGCAACCTTCTGTAGCTCTAGGAAGCGAACCTCCCTCTTGGTCTGGTGGCTGGGTGGGGACAGATCTTCAGAGAAGGTACTGGAACAGGTGGAAGAGACAGCAACTAGAGATAAGGAGCAGACAAACCAAAAGATGTTAGTAAAGGGGTGAAGAACTTAAGCACTGTCATGGCAGGTGAAAACTTGCCTCCATAGGTGTGACTCTTGGGAGTTTTTGTTTTATGGGACAGGTTCTCACTATGTAGTTCAGGCTGGCCTTGGACTTGTGGTAATCCTCCTGCCTCAGTCAGCCAAATGCTAGGATTACAGGCATGCGCCACCACACTTGCCTGATCTTTGGACACTTTGTACATAAATTTCAGAGGAAGGCATTGGGCAGAACCTGAAAGCCGGTGTCTGGGTATCCTGAGGTCAGGGCCCCTAACCACAATCAAGCACGGGGCTTCCGTATTCCAGGACGTCAGTACTCAGAAAGAGCAGATAGACAGCATCTCATCTATGCTCTGAAACTGGGCTGGGTACCATGCTTTTCCTTTCAGTCTGCTGCAGAGGCAGCTGGGAGCCCTGCGTGGCATTTCCCTGCAGTTCTCAAAAGCCTCTTGTGTCAGATTTACTGGCCTCTATGCAGAGCTCTCTGTCTGAACCTTTCACAACCTGTGCACCCTCAAAGACCTCGTCCCTTTGTTCCTATGATCACTTCTGTGGGATGCTCCTACCTCTCATCAATAAACTCCCTTCTGCACCTACCCTCTGCCCCCTCAAGGTCTGTGGGGCCTCCTTGCTCTACTCACGGTGTCAGTGATCACTGACAGGATGAGCCGCAAGCCTGTGTCTGGCCCAGAGCCCTCTCCTGCACTCTGGACTCACATCCCCAGCTGAAGGTCTTGTAAATCTGAATATAAATTCGACAGCTGGCAACAAATTTGCCTCGCTCTCCCCAGATTCCTCTCACACCACCTGAGCTCCTGCTCACTCGTCCACTGTGCTGCCAGCCAGATGCTCGCAGGCCCTGCCCTCAGATGCTTGATCATACTTACTGGTGTATGTGTTTGCTTTCCACCGAGAACGCGCACTTCATGAAGAGAAAACCTTTTCTGAAGACTGTCTTCCTAGATTTTAAGCCTAGAGTACTGATTAATTTAACATTTCAAAATAGACCTTGACATGGTAGTCCTTACCTGTAATCTCAGCACTCTGGGAGACTGAGACAGGAGTATCACAAGTCTAAGCCTAGTTTAGGCAACTTAGTGTAACCCTGTCCCAAAATGACAGGGGGTGGGGCAGAGCTGGGAATGTAGATCAGTCTGACAGCCCTGGGTTCAGAGTCGTTTGTACCACAAGGGGAAGAAAAAAGGGGCGCGTCTGTGAGAGAGGAAGCTCAGCCTCACAGTGGACTTGATCACTGACCCTTTGCTGAACTACCAGGCAGCACGGGGGACTCTGAGGATGGAGATGATGCTGACACAGCCCAAAACAATCAACCCCTCCACTGCACCCTTCCTGAGTGCCAACTCCGTGCCTCATGACAGGGACAAGCCCCAGCACACATACACTCATTCTCACATACACCTCTAGGACAAGGACTCCCGTAGTCCCTGCCCAGATGAGGGGATTCCAGGAGGGTTTCTACTACTCACCTTTCTTCAGGAAGACCTCTAGATCCTCAGTAAGATGCAGCCCATCCTCATGGTCCAGCATAAACTTAAGGATGACTGCTAACTCTGCCTGTACCATGGAGAGAACGGGAGTACCACTGTGCTGTCAGAGGGGCCTCTGAAGTGAGGGCTGAGGAGCTCTTTCCAGGCAGTGCCCACCCCAGGTTCTCCTGAGCCCCATGACCCACTGAATCCCACTCTTCTTCTCAAAGCCAAGTTCAGAGCCCAACCCACAGCACTCAGTAGCCCACATAGTCCTTTCCCTCTGCCTCCCCTCAGGGTGCACTCAGTGTTAGACCAAGCCCCTAACACACTTCACTTCCTGACTTCAGGGATGGGACACAGACAAAGCTTTTATACCTAACCATGGTGGCCTTGTTCAGGTGACCTGACTGGAGGAAAGAGTAAGATAAATGAAGTAAAGGAGAAATACACAGACAGGGACACAAAGACATGGGAAAGAATAGGGAAAGAATAATTTCTATGTGTCATCTAGAAACACCGGGCAAGTAATTAAATATGTGTGCATAAGAAAGGTCTTGGTGGGCCGGGGAGATAGCTCAGTAGAATAAGCACTTTCCTGGCAAGCACAAGGGCCTGAGTTCAATCCCC
>NDGM010417282.1:0-11903 GCA_002564305.1 Octomys mimax | reverse complement strand
GTTCCTGGGAAACCGTTCTGATAGTGAGGGGCTGCGACTGCCCAGCACGGAAGGGCTTCTGGACAGACCGTCAGTGTTCATTCTGACCAACCAGTGACAGGCTATGCACCTGCAGAAGTCACCACAGGCTGTGCCCAAACCTCTCCAACTGTCTAGCCTAGCGGTGCACTTTCAGGGCAGTCCTGGCTGGCTGACTCTGACTAATACCACAACTAATAAAAAAGATCTCCCACACGTGAAGAGGCTGCCTGAACTCTTGGGCAACTCAGAAAGCATTGTTGTTCATCCCATCTGACAGATTTCATCATCAGATGAACCTCATTTGGGCATCTCCTTAGGTCTCTTCATCCATTTTTCTTCCTTTTCATCTCTTTCCTTTTTCCTTTCTTCCTTCTTTCCTCCCTCCCTCCCTTCCTTCCTTTTTTCCTTCCTTCTTTTCTTCCTCCCTCCTTCCCTCCCTCCCTTCTTTTCTTCCTTCCTTCCTTCCTTCTTTCCTTCCTTCCTTCCTTTTCTTTTTTGTCCCATTAAGAATCAGCTCCAAAATCTGACATCCCTAACCATACATTAATTTTCTTCTGTTACTTTTTCTTCATCCAGTCCCACATGTAATGACTTGGGTGTTAGTAACAAGCATGTCCTCTATAATATCCAACAAATATATTATGAAGCTACACGTTTGCACTATAAATAAACAAGTGGTTCTGTGTTTTGTCCCCCAGTGAAATCCTGGGGCAAAGTTTCTACTGAAGAATAGATCCAGCGAGTCAATCATCCTCCCTCTGGTGTAGGGCCACTAGCCTACTTTTTCTACCAATGTCACCTTATTGGTTCTCAGCCTTGCAGCCTGAGTGCAGTTGTATTAATTTGGTATCTCCATGCACTCATGTTCTATTAAGCGCCGTCAGCAGCAGGGTGGGAGTGGTCTGCTTCAGGGTAGACATCTCCTGGTGCCAGCACAGGATCCACTTAGAAAAGTGAGGGTTTCCTCCTAGTGCGTGGGACACCTGGGCAGGCGGTCTGCCTGTGTTTTTGACAACATATGGCAAGAGGGAAGCTGCCATGCTCCAGTACTCCCATCCTTCCCTCTAGTTTTTTCTCTTTTTTGTCTTCTCTGTGGGTCATTTGTAGTCCAATTCCATTCATAGAAGGCAGAGGTGTTGCCTGGTGGGTCTCTGCTGATGAAGTCTGACAGGCCAGCTCTCAGAGGATGTGGCTCAGGCTGAGCTTCATAAGACTCTATGTTGGGGATACTCAACAGAGAGGCCTGGAATGAAGGCTTTTATCGATAATTTCCATGGAAATTCTCAACTGGGAGCTGCATTATTCTTTAAAACCGACATTTAGAGGGCCAGACAAATAGCTCAGCAGATTAAAGCACCTGCTTTAGGCAGACGCAGGGGCTGGGAGTTCGATCCCCAGGCCTGCCATGCCAGTCCTGCTCCCAGGGCATGCTGAGATGGTGATTGGGACTGGCCGTGGTGGTGGGTGCCTGTAATCCCAGCACTCGGGAGACTGTAAACAGGAGGATCACTGTGAGTCCAAGCTACACAGTGAGACCCTATACACCCTGTCTAAAAAAAGAAAAAAATTTACCCCTAAATGTGGGCATGTTTGGTTGTCATCATAACTTCTGACATTTAGTAGGTGAGGCAAGCAGATTGGCTATACTTAACCAGGCATCATCCTGAAGTGTCAATGGCCTTTTTGAGAAACAATATTAACAGAATATGCATACTGTCCTACAGATTTCCTGAGAAGCCAAATAACTTGGTCAGAGTCATAAAGCTACTTCCCCTCTGTCTCATAACAGAGAAAACCACCATAGGAAATGTACTCAAAATACAGAAGAAAAATATCAAAAGATTATTTCAAGCTTTTCATCTGATTCCTACTTTGTGAAGTATAGTGACAACATTCTATAGAAACTCCTCTAAAGCGTGTAATGTCACCCATAGCAGAACAATGAAAACACCACAAACCAAGAGAAACTGTCCTCTATTCTATGTTCTTATGTCTTTTAGGTTTGTAACTAAACTCTGTGGCTGAAAGTCTGTTTTCTTCAACTCAAACAGAAACATTTCCATGTCTGTGCCCACCCAACTAAAAGGTCCATGACTCCAGAAGTCTCAGTTTCTCTATTTACATACTAGCTTCAGAAGCCTTCTGGTCTCGCTGCCATTTGGAAGCAGAATCTTAACTATTCCCTTACTTTTAGGGAGCCAGGTGTCTTGGGAGTAGGTTGGAGAAGGGTCTCACCCTCACTTATGGGCCTGACATCATCCATTCAGTGTCCTCTGAAACTAGCCTCATCAGAGATGATTTCTCAGGACCTGATAAGCCTAAGAGCTGTGCTAGAACAGAGGTGCCAGGCAAGGGACACCTTCTGGGAACATGGGTTCTGAGCTCACAGATACCCAGAGACTTTTAAGAAAGCCCTCAGCAAAGCCCCCACTTCTTGAGAGCACGGAGCAGCACGTGCACATCCTGGGGTTGGCGCCAGCATTGCCTGGAGCCTGGGCCTTGGCCCTGCTGCCTGGCCATGCTTGCAGCCCTCTGGCGCTTCTTCGCAGCTCCTGTGCAGCCCGTGCTCCCATAGTGCACTGCATAGGCGAGCAGTCCTCAGGATCAGCACTCATTTAAAAGTAAAGTTGTGCGATTTTCTCATCGGGATAATCTCAACAATGATGAGAAACTTCCCTCGGGCTCCAGCCCTGCCCTGCCATGCCCTTCCCTCCTTGCTGATGTTGGCAGTTGGGGCCCCCTTCCTGGCCTAGGTACAGATTTCTTCCTGGAAGAGAATGGAAGAGAGTGGAGCTGCATCCATTGCTCCCATTGGCCCGTGGGACAGGGCAGTTGTGCAGTAGGGCTAGAGGCTCATAACCTCATTTCTTCTTACAGGTCAAAAGTAGGTACAGTGCCACCAACACCATCCTGCTAAGTAGGCCCAGTTCTCCCCCTCTCTGTTGGCTGGGGCACCCTGGGATGGCAGTGGCTCCAATAGCTGGCCATAAAAGCCCCGGAGTCCTCCTATCATTCTGGCACAGCATGTGCCTTGTGCCCCTGAGTTTAGCTTCCCATTTGCAGCACCCTCTAACATATTTTTTTCTTTGAAGTCTCCCTTTTTTTTTTACCTACATAAAAATGTTGAGGAAAAGTGCGGGAGGGATATATTCAGAGACTGCTTCAACTCCATCCCCGTCCCACTAGCTAACGAGAGGAACATTTGCTTATTCTGCAGGTCATGAGCAGCAGCTCCAGTCTCGGCCCTGGTGGCCAGCACTTGGGCAGTCCTGCCCAGGGTGACTCAACACCTGGGCTCCCTAGTTTGACACATGGCTCATTCAACAGACCAGATGTGCCAGGTCTGAGGTAGCCTCCTTTCTGTGACTATGCAGAGGAGGAAAGCTCCAGACATTTGCTAGAAACTTGTAAATGCTGGGCAAGAAGGGCTGGCAGGGACAATTGCTCTGTCCTGAACTGCTTTGGGAAGGGGAAACAGTCCCCTTGGGCATCTGACAGCTTCAAGCCTCAGAAGACATGGAGAGAAGGGGCTGGTGGGCCCTTCACTGCCCTTCCTGAGTCTGCAGCATACAGCTGGCCTTGCGCTTGGAGGGAGCAGGAAACTGGCGCTGGCAATAGGTGCGCCCAGAGGATGGAGCCAGGGCAATTAATCAATGCCTTTTCTCCAGGGTTTTCTTTGGCCTCAGATGACAGATGGGGCAGAGGCACCCAGGAGAGCACTATTTTGGTATTCAGCTGGGAACGTGCACCAAGTTTTCCTTAATACCCGCAGCACCCAAAGGCTTTGCTGTAATACACTTTAATGCATGAAACACCCATAAATTATCCTTCAGATTGGTCGAACTTCCAGCCGAGAACAACTTGGTAAAACCAGCCTAGCAAGCATGCTCTTTTTAAAATCATTCAAGTCACGAGAGAAGAGAAAGTTCAAGCAGAGAACATCTATAAGAATCGCACAGCGAGTTTTTTGAGAATAGGAGCGTGGTGACGAAAAAGAGCTAAGCCGCGCGTTTCCAGCGTCCCCTCAGGGTCGCCGCTCCCGGACTCCCGAGCGCCTCTCTCCCTCCGCTCTTCCTCGCTGACTGACCCCAGAGCTACCTGCCCCAGCTCTCCACGCCAGCTTCTCCAACTCCTGGCAGCGGACAGCTGCATGTTAAGCGTGTGACCCACATAGCAGCTCTGAGCCGTGGTGACTTGGACTTGTGACTGTCCAGCAGGCTCCGTGGTGGGGCCTGGCGCGCGGACCCCTGTGCTTGGCGGTCGCGCTTCCAGCGTCAAGCTCCGGTGCCGGAATTGGGAGTCCCAGTCCGCTGGCTACAAGCGGAGAAGTCCTAGGACCCCCTTGCTCCATTCCCTGCACCGAGTCGATCCCGCCCTTCCTGCCACCGCGTGCCTTTGGCGGGGGGGAGGGGGGCACCGCAGCACTTTCAGAGTCTGGCGGTGCCTGGCCCCCGAGCGCTGTGCACGCTGGCTCCTGGGTGCCTGTCCTGCTAGCCTGTGCGAGCTTGCACCCCGGCATCCCTAGCTGCCTCCACGCGCCTTCGCTTTCCCCTACTTGCGCGCTGTCCCCTTCTAGCTCGCAAGCGAATCCTCCTTAGCAAGTCAGGGCAGCTTCTGCTGGCAGCGGGTCACCTCCCGGACTTAGGCCGTCCCGGGGTCCCGGGAATTCCACAACCAAAGAGATGCTCCCGCAGACTAGACCGCCTGCCGAGGGTCTCCTTCCCTGATACCCATTGCAAACACTTCTCTCAGGGCTGCGTTCCAGCGTGAGGGCCTCGCGGGTACCAGGACATCGCGCCAGAGCGGGACTGTGCACACGGCTTAGGGGAGCCCGTCCACCCTGGCCCGCCGGGGCCCACTGCACCCCTCTCGAGGCTGGGCTCCGAAGAGAAGCCTTACTCACCGATGCGCTCCCCTCCGCTCCCAGCGCTCTCTGCTGTGCCTGAGCCCGGAGCCGCTGAAACAGGCTTCTTGAATGTTTTAGCCCCTCCTCCCGAACTCCTGAGTCACACACCCGCTCCAAATCCTGCCCCCACCCCACCCCTCTGCTCCCCTTCCCACCACCAACCCCAGCCCGCACCTGCTGTGGCTGGGTGGAGAAGCCCCGCTGCAGGAGGTCCTGGGGATAGATCGCTCCCGTGAGGGCGGGCCAGATCTAGCCCGCGAAGACTTCAAACCTCTGAGGTCAAAGGGAAGCGCACAGAGGTCAGAAGAGGCTTTTCTTGAGCAGGGCCAGTGAGGCAGCCCCAGATACAAGACAGATTCGCAGGCTGGGGCTGGGGCAAGTTGTCTGGGGCTCCCCTCACTCCCTGCCCAGCCCCCTGCCTCCATCGCCTCCGGGGTCTGCCTCCAGTCGCCTTTGGTGCCCTGTCCACTGCTCCCTAAGAGCTAAACCAGCAAAGAGAGGAGCTCTGGGAGAGGCAGGTGCCAAGGCTTCTTGACACAAATGAGCATGGTGACTTCAGACCAGAAGCAGAGCCTGGCTTGGGGGTCAAAAAGTAGAGGACTTAAATGGATGCGGCTAGAGGCCGCACTCCTAAGTGAAATAAATCAGACCTGCACGCACAAACATCGTATTGTCTCACCAATATAAGAACCTGAAAGAGAAAATGAAATCTGAAAGGTACAATAAAAAAAAAAAAATTAAAATTTGAGGACTTTAGGGTCAGGACACTCTATACCTTCACCATCAGCCTTACTTTAAGGCCCTGGATTCTGGGACTTCCCCAAGTCTCCCATCCCTCTAAGGGTGTGAATTTGTGTGTCTGTGTGCAATGCATACATTTGTCTGGGTTTAGGGTGTGCAGCTTTCCTCAATTTTGTGAGGTGGCTGTGATTCCACACTGATCTGTAAGCCTTCTGTCTCCAGGCCCAGGCCCTGCCCAAATCCCCCTTTATTATCTACATAGTGTGCCTCTTGAGTGAGGTGGGACTTTCAGGTTAGCAGGCAAGATTTTTTGAGTTTACTGAATTCAGAGCCTCACATGGGGACCTGCCTGACTCAGACCTGCCTGAGCTGTTTAAATCCCAGCCCCAAACTACCGAGGAAGAAGTATATCTAACCTCGAATTGTCACCAAACATGCATCCGTAATTATGATACCATTTTAAGATCCTTTACACCTCCATCTCTCTGACCTTTATGGACTTGGCCCTATGTGCTCACCTTCCCTTTGGCAAAGGCATGTTGAAGCTCTACCCTGTATAGATGCCAGAGTGAAGAACGGGCCAGGGAGTGACACAGGGAGGGTGATGCACGGAGTTTGCCCATTGCTGGTGACATCATGCCAGTGTAACTCAGGACACCCTCTGTGGTGCTGTGGTTAAGTGAGACACAGGAATCCTGTTACAGATCTAAGGTGGCCCTTCACACACACACACACACACACACACACACACACACACACACACGCGTACGTGCATACACACACATCCTACTGTGGGAAGAACCTGAGCAAAAAAAGCCTTGCCAAGATAATTCCAACTACCGAATGCAGATTTGCCAGAGGCCTCTGCTTCTTTCTTTGCCCTTATAGCTATACTTGTCCCAAGTACACATGCTTTGGGAAGGATTAAATAGGAAGAAATTCCTGGAGTTGGAAGGCAACTTTAGCTCTCCTAAGTCCACTGCTAGGTTTTTCAGATATCGGCAGGTAAATGGGCACAATTTGGACATGAGGGCAAGAGGCGAGGAAACACCATAAATGGCCCTTTCTGCAAAAGTGGCATCCTAGCCATGGTAGGCCATTAGGGAATGTATCATTGTCAATTAAACAAAGGAATTTCAAGGCAATAGTACAAATTCATTCACCCATCATGTCATGTGCATAATAAATTTGTAATGAAGGCAACAGCCTCTAACCTTACACAAGGATTGACTAAGAATGTAGGGATGGAATTAAAAATTTTTAGAATAACAGAATTTGGTTGTGAATACAGAGCTTTACTCTGTGTTCTTGTGGCGTCACCCAGAAGGACAAAAGGATTCGAGGCACTTGTGGTTCTTTTTCATGTGGTACGTGAAAGGGGAATTTAAAAATGAAGTAAGCGGAGTCTAACTCTCCGTGCCCTACCCCCAAGCTGTTGATCATATTCTTATGGCACATGTTGCTTTAATAAGAGTTCCTTTCCATCCTTAACTAGATCTGTTTCTGTCCCTAAATTTGAAATATCTTGGGTAAATTAGAGTAAGAAACATAAGAACTTCAAAGATTGTGTGTTGGGAGCCTACTACGTGTAGTGCACTGAGCAAGGGCTGTGGTACCTATTGTCAGACAGGTTGTGGTCCAGCAGTGGCTTGATTGTAAGGCTCTGGCCATGACATCACAGTCTCCCAGGTCCTTTCCTAGGATCCAGGCCATAGTGGTACTTAGCAACCAACAATGGTCGGCATCTTTCGTGGCTGTCAGAGAACCCACTTACATTGGGTTGGTGGCTGGCAGGTTCCATATCAGGCCAGCCTGGACTCAGAGACCATAGCCAGGTGCCTTTACTTTTTTTGTTTTTTCCACTTTGATAAAGGACCTGAACAGAAGCGTCTTTCTCCTAGGTCACTTACGGAAAGGTCATAGGCTTCGAGCAGCTTTATTTATAAGAACATAAAAAGTTGAGAGGGCAATGGCCGGAAGCAAAGGTGCAGGCAAGCAGAGGAGAAGAATGCTTTTTTGCACTAGATTTTCTCGAAAGAGCTTTTCATCCAGGGTATCAAAATAACCAGCAGCTGATGCATTTGCTGACTTGGATGACAGCTTGTGGCGTGTATAGTAATTGTTGTTATTTCTGAGGATGCAGAAGCCTGCAGCCATTGAGCGCCTCATCAGAGGCAGTACTTAGCCTCGCGCAGACGTCCTGCCTCTCCCTCACCTCACGCCAGCACAGGACAAAGTGCACATGCTATTTAAAACATCAGCAGGCTCAGCAGAGATCTGCCAGCAAGGATGGAACTGTTGGATCTGCTAACTCTATGTGTGAAACAGAAATATTGTCCCAGTTGTGGAGGAAGTGACAGCTTCAACTCAGATTTCTTCTCCGCTTCCATTCTAGTGAGCATGAAGAACTTCAGGAGAGGGACTATTTCACAGTGCTTGAAGAGATGATACATGATCACAGCGTCACCCAGAATCACCCAACCACCTTATTTATGGATGAGGAAATAAGGGCTTAGGAAGGACAATGCCTCAGCCGGTACACGTGGCCAGTGTCAGCACCGGAACTTGGGCTTTTGGACTTCTACTTTTCTTTCAGCACTGCTTCCTAAAGACCTGCCCACCTCAGCCTACAGAGGGAGGCTGGTGATAGGTGAGAGGCAGGGAGGTAGCCTGCCCTCTGCAGTGCCCTTGTCCACATTGGGGCCCATCCCAGCTTTCACCCTCCCTCTCATGTAGCCTTGGTTTCTTCATCTCTATGAGTCCCTCCCTTTTGCTTGCCAACTTTTTCTTGTCTTTTTTTTTTTTCTTAAAGAGACCACTGACCCAACCATTGGATTTCCCAACTTCCCTTCACTCCCAAATTCTTCAGCAAAGTGATCTGCACCCATCATTTCCTTGGCTCCACTTAACTGCTGGCAGCCAGGTTCCCATACGCCCCTACAGTGTGTTCTTCATACACGTTACCACTTGCAGTGACCATTACTGCCCAAAATAAAAGCAGTGTTTATCGTTTCTTTTATTTCCAATCGGGGACAAGGCACTTCAGTGAGTCCTGTCAGCAAGCATTCTCCATGTGTGGTAGGGAAACAGGTGCTCACAGGGTAAGTCATATCACTTGTCTTGTGGCTGGACACATGGCAGGGTAGACACGGGAACCTATGTGGAGAAGCTCGTGGCATACCACATTTCCTCCTCTTTCTCCTCACTGCCAAGTTCTGCTGATTTTCATCCTTCCCAGCCTCCTGTCCAGACGACCTCCCACAGTGGACACTTTCTTTCCTAAGCTTCTATTTTGCTGATTCCAACCAGATCTTCAACTCTGACCTCTTATGCACATGCCCTCAGTTGTCAGGATTTTGAGTGTCCCTGGTGTTCAAGATGTTCCATAGTCTTTGTCCAGCCCGGCCACACAGGCACTAATGTGGGGAGGAATCATCCTCACCTCTGACTCTCAGCCCTCTGTCACACTGTCTTGCTCTTGACTCAGCCACCAGCCACTCCATCGCCTCCTCAGTGGCCCAGGTCGGAGAGTGCTCCTGGGCCAAGGATAGGACACTTCAGCCTTTCTCCTGTGGAAGCACCACAGCCCAAAAAGCCATCACCTTGGCCCTGACCAGCTTTAATCACCTGTCCATCCCATCTACCCACCCAAGTAATGGGTGAAAAGTCTGTCTTCTTTGAGCCATAATAATTACAATTGGCAATAATTATATTGGTTACGTATATTAAGTATATAATTTTTGAACACCTGCTCTATGTCAGTCCCACTGAAGGTCCTGGGGATTAAGCAAGTGAACCAAACATCCTCCAGCCACGTGGAACTTTAACTTTACTAATTTCTAAAATGTGCATTATTTAATGTGCATTGTATACCAGGCTAGTATAAAGAAAATGTGGTTTTCTAGAGAGGAGAGTATGACAAAAGCAGAGGCAAACAGTGATAGCAAGAAGATGCAAGAGGTCCTTGGGTGGGTAGGGGGTGGGGACACTGAATCCCAGGCTTATGCCCCTGATCCAAACATTTGTTGAGACTCTTCCCTCACCCTGTCCCCATAAAGCCCTCAGTGGCCTCATCGTTCTGTTCTTAAGGCTGTCTTCAGAGGCCTCTCCCAGTGGTCCTCAGGTTCCCTCACGAGCCCAACATGAGTGTAGCACTATCCAGCTCCGCACTGTACAGCCCTCTCAGTTACCCTGGAGTTGGGCCCTTGCTGGGAGGTGACCTCAGACACATGTCTGTGACAGCACCCTGCAGAACACCCTGACTTCTCGCCCCTCTGTGTGGTGACAGTGAAGGTTCTGTGCTACTGAGACAGGCAGGGGCTTCAAAATGTTATAATGCTATTACAGTGGGGCTGGGCTAGGTGGGCTCTGCCACATCACAGGTGACACACTGAACTACCACCCCAGAGACTCAATTTAATGTATTTAATAAAATCTTGTTCTGGGACAGAATATGTGTTAAATACAAGGAAATAAAAGTCAAGAAGGAATGTTTCTTGCCATATAAGAACCTACTAGCCAGTGAGGAAGCTGATATATACATTAGTAAAAAATCTGTAGCGGGAGGTGTAGAAGCTCAGAAAATGGAGATTGTGACCAACAGGGAGCTTCAGAGACTCTTCGCTGCTACCCTAGCTGCCCTTAGCTTGGGTCTGTGTCCTTTCAAGTGACTTCCTAGGCCTGGCATCAGCTAGTCACTCAAATCCCATCAGTCTTCCTCTTTGCTTATTTTCTTTGCTCTAGCCCCAGCCTTGGGGAATTTTTTTCAATTCATTTCATGAGTGGTGCTAGGACATCAGGGCACTAACTACTGTCTCCAATATTTTAAAAACACTAGCTTTCCTCTTACCCCTTAGTTTATCTGGCCCAATTCTTTCCTTTTGAGACACATCTCTTGGGATCTTGGATGACACTTCGGGGTAGGGGTGCTTTCCCCACAGTCAAGACTAGTGTCCTTTCTAGGCTCATGTGTACCACCTATATTGCCCAGAGCACATGATTAATCAATGTTTTTAAATGATGGCACCTAAAAAGGAAGGAGATAAAGTTGGAGCAGTCACAGATGAGGTCAGGAGGCCCGGATGGTGGAAGTTAGGGCCAGAGCAAATGCTGAGAGGTGCCTGGACCTTCAGTGTCAGTGGAAGCGAATAACAACAGTGGCAGCTGGAGCCAGGTGCTTGGGAGCCGAGCGTGCAGAGACATACTCACGCTGAATGTAGGAGGCACACTCCCCGAGACACAGAGAAAGGCTGTGTGGGCCAGGGAGGGGAGGAGGGGCGCCTGAATGTCCTCTGCACTCCTGATTTTCCAGACTAGGTAAAGGCTAAGGCCATCTATGGAGATGAGGGGATGGAGAGATGAAGCTTGTGGGCGGGCTAGAAATAAGAGGGCTTTGGCTTAGGCTTGTGTGAGCCGCGGGTGATGCTGAAGAGCGTGTGAAGAACACAATGGGGAGGTCAGGCGTGGGCAAGGCCAGAGCCTCTGCACACTGCGCATGGCTCAAGGGCACAGCGGCCTTGTCCCAGAGCCTCTGCTGGGGACGCAACTCCTACAAAGCCGTGCTTTTATTTCCCTGCCACGCTAGTGCCAGTCAGCTGTCGGGTATCTCTTAGAGGCCTGAATGAAAGGGGGGCAGAGGACCAGCTCCTGCATTCTCTGGCTTCTTCCTACTTGGTTATGTCTATAATATTCTGTTTCCTATAAGGAAGTGCATGCTAAAAAGTAAGCAAAAACAGGGACCTCAGCAGATGACTACCTTGCCTGGCCCATCACCTTCCTTTCTTATTCTCCTCTCTGCGGCCAACTGTGAGTGTTTTTCTTACTCTCCTCAACCAGAGTCCCTCTTAATTAAGTCAAATCTTTTAGCCTCCTCTACTCTAGGCTTGAGGTAAGACTCTATGGTCAAGTCCTCCAGGCCTGGTATTTTATGGGAGCTTAAGGAATTCAGACAGCTTTTCCTTCTCTTCTCTCCTCCCCTCCCCTCCCCTTCCCTTCTCTTACTTTCCCTTCTCTTCTCTTCTTTGAGAATCCTGGCACTTGAAAGCCAATGTCTTGTTCTAGACTCAGCCATTTCTTGATGTAGAAAATGAATATTGACTTTCACCTTACATTTCAGCTACAATAATCCCAGAAGTACACTATGGAAAGTGCATGCCTCTGACAGAATGGAGGGAGATCATACTCTATGAAATGCAAAAGAATATATATATATATATATATATATATATATATATAT
>NDGM010417134.1:0-16135 GCA_002564305.1 Octomys mimax | reverse complement strand
TGTGTGTGTGTGTGTGTGTGTGTGCACTTGCATGGTACTGAGGCCCGAACCCAGTGCCTCCTCAGAGAGCTCCATCCCCAGCCCTTTCTCTTCTTCTAAATTTGAGACAGGATCTCGCCAAGCCACGTTCCGGCCTGCAGTCTTGCCACCTCAGCTTCTCATGCTGCGGGATCTGCGGCTGTTCACTGCCATGCCCAGCTCACACTGACACTTTAAAAGTAAACCACGGGTCCAGCAGTACAGCAGTCCTCTCCCATTTCGTGGTTTGACTTTTGTGGACTCACTGTTTCATGGGGTTTCAAAAAAATATTAATCTAAATTATTTACCACAGATTCTTCACTATACCATGGGATTTTGCAGTACCATACAGTATGCATATGTTGTTAAAATATGTAGGTTTACAAGTTTAGAAAATGGCTAAGAACATTAAAAGTGTGGGGACAGTGTATAAGAGCATGGGATGCGTTTCTAAAGCCTTAAAATACACTCAAATACTAACATAACCATAACATCACTACCTCACTGATTTTCACTCATCGTGGGGGTGTCTGGGCTGTAGCCTCCATGACAAGTGAGGGGCCACTGTACGGCGAGACCTCAACGTCCACGTGTGCACTGTCCACCTAAGCCATGAGTTCGCTGCTCTTTGGGACATCCTGACGGTCACAGTGCTGCCCTGCATGGTGTGAGATGTCTGTTAAGCAAGAAAGTCACAGTCAGTGACGGGGTGGAGCCCCGGCTTCCTTGCCAAGCTCTGGGGACCAAGGGTTGGCAGGAGCCAAGTGGGCGCTCCTGGGTGCACTCGCCTCGGATGAGCCAGCCCTGCGGCCCAGACTCCGGGTGCTGCCGGGGTGCAGCGGGTCTCGGCAGTGTTTCTCCCCCAAGGGAAAGTGGACACGGGGATAAGCCGAGTCCTAGAACAGCAGACACTGGTGCACTCTCAGCTGTGGTTGGACCCGGCGATCTCCAAGCCCTGTGAACCTGGAGGGCCTGCTCTGTTCGTCCCCCTGGGGCTTCTGGGAAGCAGGCACATTCCCGCATTGTCGGAGACCCCAGACACCAGCTCTGCAAACTTCCCACATTCCTGGCTACAATACGTGCGCGTGGAAGCCTGTGGTGAGTCCCCAGCCCCTGCAGAGGCTGTAGGCATGTGTGCAGCTCGCTCCAAGATCTCTCCTTCCTTCCAGGCATCTCTGTCCCTGACACCCCACAGAGGCAGCTGCCATCCTTACGCTCCAAGATCCTGTGCCTCAGCAAAGACAATGCCTGGTGATTTCTTGTAGAAATTACCTTCAGATGCGACACTGGCTGCATCTATAATGTCTGAGAAGGAAAGGAAAGTGACAGTCACAGTGAACGTGCTCCAGTGGCACTGGTGTGGACAGCTCTCAGACCTGCAAGGCGCCTTGCAGCAAGCATTGGCTGAGTACATAGCCAAATTGCCGAGCAGGAGCTCAGTGCATCTGGTGTCACTGAGCAGCACTGTCCCCATCCAGCCCCGTGTCCTGTACCATCTGTGACCTTGGGTCATAGCACATAGAACTTGAACCCCATAAAGATGTGGCAGAGAGCTGGAAGGTGGTCAGGGGAGACTCACTGGGCCCCGCCGAGGAAGGGTATGGTAAGAAGGATGCGCCGCAGCAGAGACTGCAGCTGCCAGGGGCGTGCCTCAGACGGGGAGGACCGTGCCCAGATCCTCACCATGACTGAGGTCGTCTTTGCAATCCCTGGCGCCCCAGGATCCATGCTGGCTGCCTCTTCTTGGGCCTCGGAGTGCACCCTGTCTGCCCTCTCCCTGCATGCTGCCCCAGCCCCAAGGCTGACCCAGGCATCCATCCTCAGTGAGGCCGCTGCAGATCTCCCCTTCCACTAGAACAGCAGAGTGTGCGGACCTCACTCGCCTATGCTCCACCTGTGCCTCTATGAGAGCATCGCAGGGTGACCGAACCTGCAGTCACAGGGTCAGGGAATGCTGGCCCCGAAGCACACGTCAG
Source organism: Octomys mimax (assembly GCA_002564305.1). NCBI lineage: Eukaryota > Metazoa > Chordata > Mammalia > Rodentia > Octodontidae > Octomys > Octomys mimax. Next base: position 14,140 of record NDGM010417134.1, on the reverse strand, counting down.
CGTGGCCTGGAGGTGAAATGCACCTTAGCAACCAGCTTAGCAACAGCAGCAGACAGCTTCCAGAAAGGGCCAGGCACAAAGCTTCAGGGGTCACGGGTCATCTGATCTTCATTGCCACTCATTCCTGGTGTGCAGTATGAAAGTAGCCATGGGCCAGATTGTCATGGGTACCTGTATTCCAGTAAAATTCATTTATGGACAATGAAATGTGAATTTGATGTAATTCAATGAAGTCATTAAATAGTCTTCCTTTGTCTCATCATTGAAAAAACACAATCAGTTCTCCTCCTTGGGCCATAGAAACCCAAGAAACAAGTTAGATTTGTCCCCCAAGCCCCGGTTTGCAACTCTAATTAGTCAACTGTCACCTTACCAAGGCAACTGCTGCCATCTAAAGGCTACAGCGGCTGGATTTCTCCTGCCCTGAGTATCTTAGCGGAGACTGCTGGTGCCGATAGGCAGTTATTTCAGACCATGCCTCTGAACCGAACCCAAGGCAGCTGGAATGAGCCTACAGGGCAAGGGTTGTGTCTTGCTCCAGACGTTTCCCACAGCACTAAGTCAATCTGCGTGTCCTTAGCCAATGTCCAGAGCATGGGTCTGGTGGGTCGGCACAGAGAGAAGCGCACGTTCCAGAACCTTCCTGAGGAAATCGTGCCAGTCAATCCCCTCCTCACTGTTCCTGGGACTTGTTCTTCCACACAGTTCTCTTGGCAGAAAAGCCCTTGATGACTGAACAAGCAGCGACTTCGACCCAGGTATCCATCCTCAGCGACTTCATCTCGATTACAGGCTTCACTCAGGGGCCCTGAGGATCGAGGAGGTCAAGTGGCACCAGGAACGGTAGCAGCCCCTGCCCAGAGCACAGAACCGTAGATGAGGACACGCTGGTGACTTCGCCCCAGCCAAGGCCGGGCCTCAGTACCCCTCAAGGGAAGGGCCTTCGTGTGACCCTCACATGAGCACCTCTCCCTGGCCAGCCCCATCACTGACGGACACCAGAGCTCTGCTGTGGGAGCCTGGGCTCAACAGAATTCGGCAGCCTTCTCAGGCCGCACAGGTGGGGAGCTGCCTGCACCCGCCCAGGGCTCCTCGCCACACACCCACTGCTCCCTCATTCTGTGCTTGGGCATGAGGCGGGTCAATATTCACGTCACATGGGAATTGCCTTCTGCAGGGGTCCCCTCAGCGCCATCATCTCCAGCCAGGAAAAAATGTTTCTCACTTCTGCTGCTGGCCATGTATTACCCAGAACCTATCAGTATACCCCGGCAGGGTACCAGGAGGTACCACAGCATGGGGTGCGGGGAGGGGTGACACAAGCTTGAGAGTGGCACTGGAGACTCCACCTGCCCAGGGGTGCTCGCCAACAGCAGGATGCAAATCTGGCGACCGGAGCGAAGGAAGGTTTTCTAGAGAGATTGTTGGAACATCTCAGAATAAGTGAGAAGGCCAGAGTGCCACAGTCAGGTCACAGGTGGCCAGGCGACCCAGGTCCATATGGCTTGGCCACTGCTGTGGAGGGGGGTTGTGAGGCAGGATGTGGAGGGAGGGCCACACACCCTTCCTGGTCCCAGCTGGTGAGATGGTGCTGCAGGAGGAAGTGCCTTGCCCCTGCTGGGCCATGCAGCTCCAAGAAGACCGCTCCAAGAAAGCGCTCCACACGTGGCTTACTGTCACCCTCTCAGCTTACCGTTTCACTCCAGGGAGGTCTCAGTCAGTGCTCAGGGCTGGGATGCCACATCCAACGCCACAACCTAGAGGAGGAGAGGCTTATTTTGAGACCCCTGTTTTGGAACTCTCAGTCATGGTGTGGTCAAGGCAGGAAGGGCATGGCGTGGCGGAAGGGTACGGCTGAGGAAGGACCAGGCCTGGAAGCAGGGGGAGAGGGCAGGGTGGGAGGGAAGATGCTGGCCTCATGCCACACACCTTCCAACCAGGCCCCGCCTCCTAACAGCAGCTCCACTACGCCACACCCGCCACACCTGTGGTTCCCTGGCCCTCCAAAAGCCCTGGCATGAGCATATGAGGCCTTCGGGGTGGGGGTCTTGACCTGAACCGTAACAGAAGACAGTAGTAAGGGGGCACAGAATCACCAGCTTTTGTGACCTCTCCCGTGGTAAGATTATAGATACAGCACACACCAGCCAGCCCTCATCTTTCTCGGCATCTGTGAGCCTGTGGGTGGGCAAGAGTCCCCTGAGAAAGCATGTCCTGCAGGATGTTCTGTGCAGCCACCCCAAGCACACCCCACACTTCAGCACAGCCCGTCGTGCTCACTCTTTCTGCAGCAGTTCTGGAGTCCGCTTGTGTGCGCGTTCTCAGGAGCTATGACTCAGGTAGAAGATAGATAGATGACAGGTGGCAGACGCTGCTGCCGAGCGCCGTGCCGCGGAGCAGTGGGCTCTTAGAGGGTGTCCTCCCCCGCCTCGCTCACCAGAGCAGGCACCACGGGACTTCTAGCTCTTCCCTAAAGTGAAAACGACCATGAAAGGGAGACTTTTCGGTTGGATTCCAGATAGCGAGGTGACCGCGACAGTGCAACTAGAGACATGTATGGAAGAGACTTCCAGAGATGCTTCAGAAAGTGACAGGGAATAACAGGACACGTGTGCTCAAAGCGAGAAGGTCACACAGCTGTCAGCTCACCTCCCTGGGCGGGCTGTCACCCCTTCTGGCCACATAGGCCCATGGTTCTGGGAACTAAGCCCAGTCCTGGAGCCTGGGGGACCCCGATGGACCCCAGAGGCAGACTCGACTCTGCACACTGCTGCTGGGGCCCATGGCCAGCACCTCCCAGAACCTCCAGCCTGCAGCCACAGCCTACAGCTGGGGACCATGGTCACTTGAGCCCTGGAGCTCCCCACGGGGTGAGGACTCCTTTTCTAAGGGCAAAAGAATTCCAAGTACTTGTTCCTTTGGGAAAAAAAAAAAAATGGTAGTGCTAGCAATCAAACTCAGGACCTTGCACTTGCCAAGCACACACTTATTCCACTGAGCTATCTCCCCAACCCCTAGCAAAAATAAATCCATCATGCATTCCATTTATTAAAAGAAAAAGCAGATGGCTGGTGGGTACTAGGGATTTCACATAGACGTTAACTGAGGATGTGCCCCCCTGGGAAGTTCTGGAGATATACCCCACAGGCATCACCGGCTCCATCCCCACCTTGGGGCAGAACTACCAGGCCACCTCAGCAACTCACATCACAACACACTGTGCGTTATTACCACCACACAGCTCCCACGAAAGGTGGCATCTCACCAGCCACCACACAGCTTCCCTTCCATGTCACCTGCATGTGCAGACATTTGCAGATGAAGAAACACTCCCTGAAGACCCCTGGTGCTCACCATGCCCGTGCAGCCCTGACTCACCAGGAATCACATTTTGAGTCTGTGCCAGACTCAGATGGGCCACTGGAGTTTGGAGCCCAAGGGCATGTGGCCGTGACAAAGCAGAAAGGAGGGAGAAGGGTGGCAAAGAAGGTACTGGCCTTTCTCAGGAATGACAGGCAGGCAGCCCAAGCAGGGGTGGGCAACGTGCCACCCATCACTCCTGGTGACCCAGGGGCCCTCACTGGGGCCTCCGCAGGAAATAGAGGGTGCAGCAAGGCCCGGACCTGCACCGGGGAACTTTCTGTAAAGCCCCCCAGCACTCTGTCACACCCTGATTGGGTGGTATGGGTCTCCAGCACACGCAGACATTGTTAGCAGAATGGTAGGCAGTATTCTCATTCAAGACTGTAGAGATGAAACCTGGAAAGCCAAGCAACCATTAGTTTAAGAATTCCCTTTTAAAATCTTTTGTTCCAAATGTCCCTCTCCAGCAACATACACAGACCTTCGCTGCCCGGCTCATCCGATTTCTGTCCTCCATGACAGCTCACAGTTTGGGAACTCGCGAGGTAGGACAGCACCTGAGCTCGTCCTGCAGTGGAGGCCTCGTGAGAGCTGGGCGAGCTGGACTGGGAACGTGCCGCTGTCTTCAAAACAGTAAGGCCCTGAAGTACTCGGCCCTGCTCTCACCACTGTGGTCAGCAAGGCTTCCACACTTCCGGGTGGCCCGAGCCAGATGGCATCCGCCAGCCAGGGTCCCCCGCCTCTGCTGGCTCTGCATAGAGCAGGTGATTCTGCTCTTTCCCATCCAGACTCCAGCAAGGGCACAGGGGACCTCAAGAGCCTCTGGGGTTTAAGGACACAGGGCAGACCCCAACACGTGGTCACTGTCCATGAAGTCTGCTGGGACCCTGTCGCACCTCCACTGCTCTAAAATCTCTTGGGTGCTTCAGGGTGCAGGACGGTCATTCACATTTCTAAAGAAAGCACAGCCGGACGTGAGGGAGGCCAAGCAGCCCCAAGCGGAGAGGCTGGAGTTGCAGGCCTCCACCTCCGAGGCAGCCCCGGCTTTTCCAGAGCGCTGGGGTGTGGCTCACGGTCTACCAGCCAGGCCTTGTCCCTCCTGCTTCTGCTTCCCCGGGGGCAACGAGCCGAGCCTGGGAAATCCTTGCTGGGGGAAACTAAGGTTGAAAAAGCAAGGAGAACTATGTAAAGGGGCCACTCCAGCCGCCCGGTGGTGGCCTGCCCAGAGCCAAGGCCCAGGTGGCTCTGATTCATGCAATTCAAGAAAGAAAATAGGAATAATTTGTGTGCTTGGAGATTTCCCAAAGCGGGCTCGGAGGCCAGCCCAGTGCACAAGGCAGAGGGCCATCTAACCCACCCATCAGAGCCCCGGAGGAGCCGCGCTCCTCAGTGACAGCCTGTGTGAGACATCATGGCGACTGGGGAAACCAAACCCGCTGCCTTCCTTCCCACGGAAGGACCAATGGCGGAGATGCTGCCACCTGGTGGCCGTCCTGGCACGCTCGGGCGCAGACCACGTCTGGGGCTCAGGAGAGTTGATTCCTGGGAATTTGCGGATCTCTCTAACGGTAATGAGGCCCTCGCAGCGTGTAATATGCAAATGCCACCGCGCTGATTAGCGCGGGAGCTGGGGGCCTTGCAAGGTAAAAGCTCCATCTGCCTTCTGGCTTGATGTTCGCTGGTTTCTTTTTTAACCCCCCATTAAATTTTGCTCTCGGCACCTTGGATAAAATATTTAGTGGCAGGAAAAGAGGCAGTAGACGCAAAGAGGAATAAATAAGATTTTCTGTATTTAGAACGAGGCGATTTATTTCTGAGAGCTATCAGGCGTGTTATTTACGTCTTTTGCAACTTTTCAGGACCCAGGCTGCTGGGGGCACGTTGGTTTGGTCAAATCCCTACGCAGTGGAAGTGGCAGGGCGTTCGCAGGCGTGGCTGACGGTCAGTCTGCGGGGCTTCCTCTCCCACAGGCGGTCCTCAGCGCCACCTCACTGTCTGTGCTGTGGGGCTCTTCTCTTGCCTCATCAGGCGACACCAATCTGCAGTGCTGCTGTCACCCAGGCAGATGGAGTTTCCAAATGGCGAGCCGCAGCCCGGACTATACCAGACAGCGAGCCGTGGTCTAGTCTCCTGTTTCGCAACAGTGTGGGCACTCAGACTAAGCGGGTTCTGCTAGCCCGTGCCCTGCAGTGCAAGGCAAATGACTTGGTTTCCTCTCGCTGGAGGTCTCCGTCACCAACCCCAGCTGCGGGAGTAGGCTTCAACGGCACCTGCTGTAAAATCTGGTCTCCTCGTGTCCAGTGACTGCGTCGTCAATATCTCTAAGTCTCAGCTTTCTCCTCTGAAAAGCAGAGCAAAGCCTTGGCCATAGACCACAGGAAGAGCTGCAGGGGAGCTGTCTCAGCACCTGGCATCCCGTAAATGCTCCCTGACTAGTGCAGAAGGACACAGGGCTCACAGGGCTTCTATCAAAGTCAGCATGTGAAGGGCTGCGCATGCTGTGCTTCCGGCGGGATTTATTCAAGAAAGGAGGCGCGCAGCTGGGAAGAGAATGAGCTCAGGCAGTGCGCGGGAGACTGCAAGAGGGCCCAGGGAAGGTTCTAGAAGCTCAGGATTTCCCATGGGGTCCTCTCCACGGGAAGATGTGTTCCTGAGCTTCAGTTGCAAAAGCTGCCACCTCCTCTGAAGCCTGGTGAGCTAGGGGCTCGAGGACGAGTCCTGCACATGAGAGTCCCGCCCATCTGCAGCTGAACTCTGTGCTCCTGTCTTTGAAGTCCCCGCCACAGCCACCAGCAAGCTCTTCACAAGCTTCCAGAAGGTTCTAGCTGCGGTGAATTTTACTCACAGAGAAATTCCAGCAGCCAGGTTATTTCTGCATCTTTGCTTCAGATTGCAATTAGCCAAAAAGGTATTAGGAGAAAGCTGATCTTAGAGTGGTTCTGTCCTTAGGGTTTTGTGCGCTGTTTAGATTTTGGCAAAGGAGAATGTTCTGTGGCAGTAACCTTTCACTATGAGAATAAGCGCAGATCTTCTGCCAACTCTTACATGACAACAAATGAAAATTCATTGAAAGAATAAGAGAAACATGTGATTCTAGGAAACAAATTAAACTATACTATTTTATCTCGGAAATGAATCCCCTAAGAGGGTGGGACAAGCCCTTCTCTACGTCGGGAACAAATTCCTTAAGAACAAAGCTGGGTCCCTTATCTTCTGTTCATGGCGCTCAGCAGGGCCTCAGCTCTGCACCGTTCATAGCTGACAGCTCCAGTGGCATAAGCTTAGCCGGGAACAGAAACTTTGGGGGGAAACCTGCTTCGCAGGAAGACACCACAGAGACGTCAGGCTCCCCCCTCAAAATGACCCCTCGGCACGGTTGTCCCCATCCCACCTGCTGTGCTTGAGAGAAGAATCTATCTCAACACCAAGTTCCCATAGAGAGCTGGTATTTTATGGCCCTTGGATGGCTTAATGTCCCTTGGTAAATCCAGGAGTGTCAGCCTTAAGTTATAGATAATTTTTGTTTTACTCCTAGTGAACAAGTTAGATCTAATACCACAGGCTCATGAATGGTACAAACCCATGATTGTACAGAAACAGAGATTGAATGCCCTAAAAGCCACATGACTTGCCTAAAGTAGCCAGCAAACTGTGGGCTCCCAGAGAAAGGCAGGGTGTGGGTCTGGGACATGACTGGCTGGGTCCAGGGCAGGGTCCGGCTCAGCCCTCCTTCTCTGCTGACTCCAGCTGTGTGACACGGAGCAAAGGAGCCCACCTGCCACATCTCATTTCCTCATAAACTTAGTGACCTCGTGAGTTCTGTGAATGGCACCACACCATGTGACTGGTCATTTATTAGCCCTTGGCGCACTGTAGCTATTCGTCCTGACATTGATGACACCCTTGTATTAGAAAAATGAGAGTGTTGGGGCCAGGCAGAGCCCCACAAGCAAGTCTTCTGTAAGCTGTAAGCTGTGGAAAGAGTAGCGGCTGACCCACTGTTGGTTTGGGGTTGGGGGCAGCTTCACAAGGCCTCAGTTGTCAACAGCTGCTAGGAGATGCAGGTCTTAGGCCTGCCAGCCTTCAGGTCAGTCTCCAGGAGTGAGGGTCCTCTTGTAAGCGCAGAGTACAGAGATGCCCATGGTGTCAAGAAAGCCCAACTTGAAAGGCCCCAGAGCCCCCAAATGCTACGTGGCTCATGGGGCAGGTAGGGCAACATGTAAAAACTGGGTATGGGAAGTCACACATGGTCTTTTGGTGGCCCCCATGCTGGCCAGAGCTGTGTCAGGATCCTGCAGCAACAGTGTCCCCCTGAGAGGAAGCTGGCAGTACAGGGACAAGCTTAGGCATCCAGCTGGGCTGTGGAGGTGGCTGAGGGCAAGAAGGCTGTGCAGGGATGGGCCGCTCCATGGTGGAGACTCATGTCCCTCTGAATCTGTGACCCTCAGAGACCCAAGTGTGCAGGAACTGGGCCACGTGTTGCTAGCAGCCTCTTCTCCCCATAGTGAGTGGGAAACACTTGCTCTCCTTGTGCCCAGAAGGCCTAGCTTTGGGCTCAAAGGAGGGATGCTGAGGACCGGGAGTGCGGCCCATAGCAGGACAGGACTACCGCACCTACCAGGCCACCACAGCACTATTCACCCACTACTAGTCCCTCTCCTGCCAGCACACCTGAGACCCAGATGACTCCTCCTGACAAAGCAGGCTCGCTGGCACTGTGCCCCTCAGGGATCCGGTGCTGTGCAGCTAGACTCAATGCCAGGGAAGCCCTCTGCACCAAGTGCTGCTGTGCTATCAAGGAGCTGCTGCCCTGCCACTGGCAAGTCTCACATTTCTGTTTGTCTTGAAAGCATTTATGGAGCCCCTCCCATCAGCTTAGCACCTTGAAAGGCCATGCATCGTGCAGGCACTAGTGGGCCCCAGAGACCCGGGTTCTGGGGTGAGGTGCTGTTGTGGGCTGGAGGTGGATCCGGTTCCGTCCAGGGCCACATCTAAGGCCAGGAAAATACAGGTGGTGCCTGGTGAGCACAGTGCCCTGCCTCTCTGCCTGTCTGTGGTCCTGCCAAGGCAGTTCACCAGGCACCTGCACATGCCCTGCCCAGAGCTGGGCTGTGTGCCCTGCTCTGGATGCTGTCACCCTGGACACGGAGGGACTGATGATACCAGAGGAGCTGGGGGCCTCTGCATGGTGCACACCGTGGGGACTGGGATTCCAAGCCACCTCCTGCGTCCAACTCTCCCATCACCGTCCTCTGAACAGAGACAGTCACCAAAGCCCTGAGCAGTGGCTGGGGCACCCCTCCAGCCTGGAGCGCTTGGCTCCTCTGCTCAGGAGGAGCAGTGCCCAGCATCCTCCCGACGCTGTTCTTTTCTTGATGATGGGGCTGGAGCGCTCTGCCTGGGGATGGCCCAGTAGGTACCTTCCCATTTGCCAGTCTTGTCCCAAGTTGGGGCACAACCGTCACTCTCAGGTGGCAGACAGAACCACAGTTGTCACCATCAAAGGAGGGCTGGGGTGACCTGGGATGCTGCTCCCTCTCAGTCACTCTGTCCCTTCACGTCACTGCTCCTGTGGGGAGGGCCTTCCAGCTCAGGGACTAAGTCTGGGCTGCGTGAAGGAGAAGCCCGAGGGCCCGTGTGCAAAATGGTCTCGTCTTCTGGCCACAGAGCGCAGCCTGCTCTTTCCCATCCCCATCCTGGAGCGAGTGCAAGGTCATCCTGAGTGACCCCTGGTGGTCCTGCGACTGCTGTAGTGGGCCTCACCTGGGCCCTGTCCCGGAGACCCAGCACTGCCACTCACATGTGGGTGATAAGCGCCCTAGAATGTGCTGAAGGAAAGCTCAGTTATGTCGAAGTCGGGGAACCAGGAGCCAGGTGAGAGGCAGACTGGAGCTGCACGAAGTCTCCAGCCCTGCGGCCGCTCTCAGCCATGGGAGCGAAGCTCCCCTTGCACGGAAAGGGCTTTCAGATCCACACAGGTGCTGCTGGGAGAGCGGAATCCGACTGGCCTGAGAAGAGCCACCGCAGGCCAGGACCACACTGGGAGGCAGGGTCTGCCACCTGTCTGCAATAGAGGCTCTCCTGGGAACAAGAGCTGCGGGACCACCCATGCTGACTCTCTCTGCCAGTTGAAGATCAGAGGCCTAGAGCCAGGGGACAGAGCCAGCGTCCCTGCAGGGGCAGCTCCTGACCTCTGTAGGTGGATGGGAACTGTCTTTCTCAGCAAGGCAATATTTTTATGGATTTTTTTCTCCCAAAGTTATAGGTCTCTACTCTGTGAGACTGGAAGCTTATCAAATTTCAGGGAACCTTCTTTAGAAAAAGCATATGAGAGGATGGCCAAAGGCCAGGACTCAGCGGGGAGGCTCCCTGGGGCCCTCTTCCCCAGCCTGTCTCAGGAACCATTCTGGCCACTGCAGCCCCGGCCGGTCCCCGCTTCCTCAGCGAGCTCCCACAGGCCCTCAGGAGTGCATGCACTCCGGCTCACTGCTTAGCTAATCTTTGCATATGTTGGTGCTCACTTGATTCTCTCTTGCCGTGAGGACCCACTTGTACTCCAAATGCCTCCTCCACCTCCACATGCGGTTTATAGAGCGGTGCAGAAGAGGGAATTGAGAGGTCGGGTTCAGCTGGGAGTCTCAAGAGCCTGCATCTTCTTCCAGAGACAGCTCAGGGTGGCAGCAGCAGGGCTGGAGGAGCACAGGGAGGGCTGGAGGAGCACAGGGAGGGCTGGAGGAGCACAGGGAGGGCTGGAGGAGCACAGAGAGGGCTGGAGGAGCACAGGGAGGGCTGGAGGAGCACAGGGAGGGCTGGAGGCTTGAGCCAGCAGGTGAGAGGCACAGGCGGGACCTCTGCCTGTTGGGCGTGAGGGTCCCGATGCAAAGGCCCCAGGGCCACAAGTTCTGGGTAAAAATGAAGAGAGGCAAGGACAGCAGTGGCAACCAACATCACAGCGCATTGCAGGGAGGCCGCCATGTAGGCTGCTCCTTTTCTTGCTGGTCCCTACTCTGAACCTTCGGTGACTAAAGTGGTCTCAGTGACCTAAAGCCCAGCGGCATCCACACCATGCCGCAGCATGGAGACATTGTTCTGCGTGCTGATGTGGCTGCCTGTGGGCACCTGGGCCGTGTTGACGAGACGCCTGCAGGGCTCCCTCACAGCAGGGGCAGGTGGGTCAAGCTCGAGTGCCCTTAGCCAGAGGGAGCCTTGGAGCCCCACCCCCTGCTACAGCCCAGCTTGGGATGCTCCTGGCATCAGCTTCTGCTGCATCCAGGCTGCTCAGAATATGGGGCCTGCTTACAGGAAGGACGTGCCATCTAGGAAGGAGTGTCAAGTCCCAGCTGTACCACAGAAGCCAGTTTTAGGAAAGAGAACCAAGGATGCATCATGGGTCTCAATGTTTACAACAAGGTGTGAGTGGCTGCAGTGGGCAAGCCTGCTCAGGTCAGCTAGATTGGCCCAGCACCTGCCCAGGGGATGGTACAGCCGCTTTGGTCGCCTGTGGGCCCGTGCGTGCAGCCAGCTGGGGTCTGTGTCTGAGCCCTTCTTCTCTGGTGCTGTTGCCGCCATGCTCCCTTCATTACGAGCTTTCCTTATGAGCTCATCAGCTCTGCTCCTCCGAGCCCTCTGCATGATGTCCCTCCGCTGGGGCAGCCGGCCGTGGACAGAACCCCACAGCATGCGCTTGTGGAGGTCAGACGCTGCATGCCAGCGACGGGAACACTGGCCGATGCAATGACTTTCCAAAGAAGAGACAGCAGTAGTGTCAAGAAGCGGGTTGCGCCTCACCGGGCAATGGCACGTGGCCTGAGCAGTGTGCCCTGCATGCTCCTGCCCATGGCAACGTCCTGGACCACACGTCCGGGGGAAGCTAGGGCCACCTCTTGCTGCACTTGAGAGAAGCAGCCACAGAGATGGGCGCTGCACTCTCCACACCACACAGCAGGTTCATAGCAAGCTTCCGCACCTACAGGCAGGAGTGTGCTCTGTAACAATGACCAGATGTGCAGTGAGTACACAAGCCGGGGTGGGGCGTGTACTATCATCGACAGGGGTGAGGCGCTGTCCATGGCTATGCTGCGAGACTATATGTGACTGGTGTTGCAGTGGCCTGTCTACACTGCTGTCACCACAGACAGGAAGTGAGGCATCGTGCTAGGACCCCACGGCAGTTGCGATGTCCCTAGGTGAAAAGAACTTTCCAGCTGCCTCATTACCTACTGGGACCCCGCCATGCATCATCATGATCCAAAGCACTGTGGGTGCTCCTGGGTGTGTGCATGAACTCATCTCTGGGAGACACCTCTGGCATTCTTTGCCCCCAGCGGCAGCTAAGCCCAGCATCTTCCCTGACTTGCTCTGCGCTGACCTCACTGTGTGCACACTTGGCACACGCTGCGGCCCACAGCCTTTCGCTGTCCCAGAACCTGCCTTCCCTGGGCAGGGGAGGAGACGGAGCGGCCCGCAGAGGTCCTGGGCCTGGACCCTCAGGACCTATGACACAGAGAGCTCTGTGGCCCCCACCTCGAGCCGCTGTCCCTGTGTCTGCAGTAACCTGCAGAGGGGCATTTCCTCTTCTGCTTCTAGAGGAAGGCTGTGACTTCACATGCTGTCTCTGAAAACCTTGGGCTTGGGATTCCCCGTGAAAAGCAGAGCACCGGGAGCCTGTGGGTGTGGCAGCGTGCACCGGCAGTGGGGACCGAGGAGCTGGAAGCGTGTGTGGCTGGCAGGGGCGTGTTCAAAGAAGCGGGAGGGAGGCCTGCGACTCGCTGTCCCCCATGGTGGCTGGCTCAGGGCGTTCAGTCCTAGGCCCTCTGTTGTGGGAGGCGGGGCAAAGAACATGTGTCCTCCCTGCGGCGGCCGAGCCAACGCGGGCAGGGAACAGAGTACCCGGGAGGGAGCTCCGCGGTGGGCCTCCCTGAGCACCTCTTGGCCTCGCCTCGCCCCGCCTCACCCGAGGGGCCGGGGGGCCTGGGGAGCCCTAGTCCAGAATCCAGGGAACATGCAGGTCTTTTCCAGTCCCCACATTGTAGAGACACAGCAGCAGGAATGAGAGAGACAGACAAGAGGACAAACGCTGGGCTAGGTGGTCGCTGGTCTGCCTGGTGGGCAGGACTAACTCCACACACAACAAAATGATCCTTTATTTATACTTTTGCAAAGTTTGTAACACGTGACACGAGGTTGCCTAGCGACTAGTAGCTGACCTGAACCAAACAGGATGCTTATCTCAGGAGTGAGGCAGCTTGTGTGCTTTAGGCTCTGAGGCCCAGGCCCACCTCCACAGATGTGATTGAGCTCATCACCTCCTGCTAGGCTTCGTTCCCAGCCTTCCTAACTCCCGCATAGCCACCTTCCTTCTGTCCCCTGTCTGTGCTTTCCTTTCTCCAGCTGGATGCCAGCGGTAGGCCTTGCCTGTCAGGCTCCCCCAGGGCTGCAGGCAGGATTCCCACCCCAGCCTCCCCTCTCTTGCCGTGGCACTGTGGCTGGGTGACCCTTTTCTCCATCCCGGGTTCAGAGCTCGAGCTCCACAAAGCTTTGGGCACTGACTGTCCATCCCACCTAGGGCCTCACAGGGGAGTACGCATCCCTGAGACAGCTGTAGTGGACCAGGGAACAAGCACTCCCTCCTGGGCTCCAGCCCTTGATCGCCTTCCACCTACCCAGCCTCCTGTGGCTCAGAGCATTTTCTAGCAGAACCCTGGACAACAGAAGACAGCAAAGACTCTTCCACCTCAGAGTGCTCGTGAACCTGAATATCGCCCTCACTGTGTGCTGAGGGGGCCTCACCTGACGGCCCCACCCCTGCCAGCAGGAAGAGAGGAGACAGGCAAGCGTAGGACTGCCCACAGACTGCCTTCATTCTGGGAGCTGGGAAACCCCGCCTTTGCCCTGGAGGGCTGTGCCCGGCTGCAGCTTACACGCGAACAGAGCGCCATTCTTGCTCCAGTCAGAGCTTGCTGCAATGTCACTTAAATTCCTGCTAGTTTCTGAGCTCCCAGCCCCCACCATTCTTTATAGTTTTGACATGGATCTCTGGTATATGGGTGTTGTTAGTGGAAGACAATATTTTTATTACAAACTTTGTCTCCCCCTGTTACAGCATGGGGTTTGCCACGTGTTCAGTGCCCAATATTTCTCTGGTAAAGTTCTTTGCACCTCCAGGCCCTTAACTATGAAAGGGGACTTGGCACAGGTTTGTAGACACATCACTCTAGCTCTATGGTCACTCGCGGTTACCCCATCCATCTGCGCCCTTCTCTCCACATAAAGACAGCAATTATAGTGGCTGTGAAATCCACTCACTCTGGTGTGCCCGTACCCTAAGATACATCCTGATTCTGTCTGCATGAGCCTCGTGCCACATAAGGTCCCCTGCACAGGTTATGTGGCAAGGATTCCATCTCTTAGGGAACCCCACATACCATAAGGGGGGCCTGGCATTTCTCTGTTGAAGCAGAGCCGTTCCCAGAATTTTGTCTGTCCTGTTGAGACCGCTATGCATACAATTCCACATCCAATATTTATTTTGCAAGATAGGAATGTCTCTTGTTGGTCATTTTTTTTGTTTTGTGGTGTTTTTTAACTGACAAGTAAAAGCAGTATGCATCTGTGGCGTGTGCCATGAGTTCTGAGATGTGTGCACACTGTGAGTGGCTACACTGACATAATTAACAGGGGCATTGAGACCAGGGAGATGGCTCAGTGGGATAAGTGTTTCCCTGGCAAGTGCAAGGGCCTGTGTTCAATCCCCGGTTCCTCAAAAAAAAAAAAAAAA